>PVJL010003410.1:0-158706 GCA_004026885.1 Lyroderma lyra | reverse complement strand
TATGCAAAAAATAATAATAAAATTAGACCCTTCTCTTACACCATACAAAAAAAGGTAAACTCAAAATAGTTTAACAACATAAATATAACACCTGAAACCAGATAACTCCTGGAAGCAAACATGGGGAAAAGCATTGTGATATTGGTTTGGTCAATGATTTTTTTTGATATGGCAACAAAATCACAGACCACAAAAGCAAAATTAGACAAGTAGAATTTCATTAACCTAAAAAGCTTCTACACAGCAAAAGAAATGATCAAAAAGATGGAAAGGCAACCTACAGAAGGGAAAAAATATATTTGCAAATCATTCATCTGATAAAGGATTGATATCCAAATTATATAAGAAACTCAAACAACTTAATAGCAAAAAAATAATAATAACTCAAAACTGAGCAATGGACTGAACAGATATTTCTCAAAAGATGATATAAGAATGGCCAACTGGTCATTATTAAAGGATACACACACACACACACACACACACACACACACACACACAGTATTGGTAAGGATGTAGAGAAAAGAGAATCTTTGTCCACTGTTGCTGGGAATGCAAATTGGTACATTATGAAATGTATTATGGAGTTTCTTCAAGAAATTAAAAATAGAACTATCACATGATCAAGCAACCTCATTTCTGCATATTTATCCACAGGAATTGAAATAAGGACCTCAAACAGATACTTGCACTTCCATGTACACAATAGACCAGATATGGAAATAAACTATATGTTCATCAACAGATGCCTGACAAAGAAATTGTGGTATATACATAAAATGAAATATTAGTCAGCCTTAAAAAAGAAAAAAATCCTGCCATTTCTGACACATGAATGGACTTGGAGGACATTATGCTACAGGAAATAAGCCAGACTCAGAAAATCAAATATTGTATTATCTCATTTATACATGGACTGTAAACTATTCAAACTCATGGAAATAGAGAGTAGAATCGTGGTTTTCAGGGGCTAGTGGGAGAGAGAAAAAGGGAGGTGATGGTCAAAGGGTACAAAGTTTCAGTTATGCAAGATAAATAAGTTCTGGAGATCTACTGTACAGCACAGTACCTCTAGCTAACAATACTATAATGTATACTTAAATATTTCTAAGAGGGTAGATCTTATGTTATGTGTTCTCACAAACTACTACTAATAATAATGGATTTGAGGGGAAAACTTTCGGTGGTTACGTTTATGGCCTTGACAGTTGTGACGGTTTCACAAGTATAGTTATCCCCACATATACATTAAATATGTACAGCTTTTTACATGTCAATCATACCTCAATAAAGTGGTTTATAAAACAGAGAAAGCTCATCTTAAAAAAGGGATTATTTTTCTGAACTAGTATAGAAATGTGTTGAAACACTATTTTAGTGTGTTTTCATGCCATTAATTCCATGAAAGACAAACAACAGGATGTTATATTTTAAGGATTTCACTCTATTAAACATAGAAAATATTTTTCCATATTTTATAGTTTCTTCCCAATATACACTTACCTTCCTAAAACTTGGATTGATGACAGAAAAAATATTTTTTTAAAAAAGTAAGAGTCCTAACTTCATTGTTTTCTATTTGATTCCTATATTTTAGGAGACAGAATAATTTAAGGGTTAAGAAATCAGAGTATAACTCCTGAGAGCAGATAGCCTGGGTTTGAGTCCTGGCTCAAGCTATGAACAAATTTATCTATGCTGTTATCATCCTCTGTATTCTCATCTCTTTCAGAATATCTTGTAACTTCTTTGGTTAGTGAATTTGATTCCTTATTTTTCTTTGCAATTCTCAGAATTGAAGACTTGAAGTAACTTGCATAAGATCACTCAGCTAGTAAGTAGCAGAAGCAAGATTCTATTCAAATACGTCTATTTTCAGTTTCATGTTATAACCATTAAGTAATGCTGTTTTCATTGTCTTATTTAATTATCAACCACCACTTTGGAGGTATTATAATCATTAATTTATAAATGTGAAAACTGAAGGTGAGCAAAATTATGTAACTTGTCTAATAATCCTCTTAAAAGAGAAGATTGCATTGGTGGTATAGTGGTGAGCATAGCTGCCTTCCAAAGAGAAGATATAGGATACTAATTTTATATAACATCCAATCCACACACTTTCTACTACTCTGGGGAAACTGAAATGAGACCATCTGCTAAACCTCTCTACTCATTTCTACCTCAATATGCTTTTCCATCCATTTTTTCTTCCCATCTGTCTTGGAGGATGATCTCTCCCTCTCCCTCTTCTTCTCCCTCCCACTCCTAACTTCTTTCTTATCAAGACTAACTTCTCTCTTTGTGCTCTGATTTCAAGCCCCAAGTTCTCTTCAATTATCCCCTCCTTAAAGTTTGAGTTCCTCTTCAGAGCTTACTATGTGCCAGGTACCATGCTAGGAATTGGTAATAGAGTGGAGAACATGCCTGCCTTCCTCACAGGGCTCAGAGTCTAGGGCAAGTGGTTCTCAATCTTCCTAATGCCGTGACCCTTTAATACAGCTCCTCATGTTGTGGTGACCCCTATAAAATTATTTTCGTTGCTACTTCATAACTGTCATTTTGCTACTGTTATGAATCATAATGTAAATATCTGATGTGTTTTCCGATGGTCTTAGGCGACCCCTGTGAAAGGTTGTTCAACCCCCAAAGGGGTCACAACCCACAGGTTGAGAACCACTGGCCTAGAGGAACTAACAAATATATTACTACTAACAAATAATTACATAAATACCTAACTACAATGTGGATACATGATATAAATTTCAAAAATTGAAAGTTTAGTATAGGTTAACCAGATTCGACTCCGGGCAATTAGGTGAAAAATCAGGGTAGTTAAAGACAAAGCAGGTAACCTATGGAGAATTTATAGGTTTCTCAGGGTGGGTTTTAAACTTACACAAAACATGAAATTGAAAGTTTGGAAGCAATCTTATCCAGATCTTATCAGGTCATTGAATAGGCATCAGGGTCATAATTATGCGGAACTTAAGCCAGGAGGCAGAACCCTGTGAAACCTGAAAACAAGCCAAAGGGAAAAGATGGACTTTACTCCTAAAATAATATCGTTAAAACATGCAATCTGAACTTAAATAGGACAGAAAACTGGCTGAAAGGCAAGGAAGACGTCTGTGCAGTCAGAAGGAGAACATATACATTGTATTTATTTATAGAATAGAAGTATAGGAAAATCAGACCCTGCAAAAGAATAATTAAATTGTAAAATCACTGGCACATTCATAGGTATTTTAAGATATAAAAGATATATGTGACCCATGGACTGAGAGTGTGATAACCCAAATAACAGTACAGAGAATGACTTAAATGCATTAAACCTTTCAATAGAGTAGTTGGAGTTTAAATTGTCATTGCTGATCATTATTCTCTTCCGTTGCAGCCTAAAGCCTATCTTTCAGGAAAGAATATATAATATGAAGGTTATTTTAGTCAATATGACTTACAGTAAAAGAAAACTGTGACCTTAAAAACACAGAAATAAATGCTTTTTTAGAAGATTGAGATCATTGTTCTATATTTATTTGAAAGCGAATGATGTGAGGTCAATCTACAGCAAATAAATGGGAAGGATTGCCATAATATATTATGGAATTAAAAACAATTGCAAAGTGATGTAAGTACAGTAATGTCACATATATTTGAAAAAAAAAAGCAGAGAACATACCTTGGATTTTGTCTGAGAATATATAAGTATATAAGACTCTAGGAAAAGCTCTAAAGAAAACATACAAATGCCATAGCAATTGTTCTCTGAAAAGAACCCAAATTAGGGTACTGGTCAAAGTTGTAAATTTTTTTAAATAGCCTAATTGTATATTACTTATAAAACTACAAACTAATTAAAAATCACTCTTAAATTTTTAAAAAGAACATGAAAATTATGAATCAAATATTTATTATTCCTTTAGATTTTAGATATTAATCAATTAATTATTTTGGGTCATAATAGAGAAAGTAATGCTTCCATTATTTACCAGAATAAAATATGATATTAAGTTTTCACATTACTGGTTTGAAGGATTTTAATTTTGCTATATCGGGTTTTATTATTACAAATATGTTCAGTTAATATATGTCCTTTTTAAAATAAAGACACATGACCTCAAAGTACCGGGGTTCTCTTTTTTCAGTGGAGCTTGGGAATCAGAAAACCTGAGTGTGAACATTGGTCCTCCACTCACATAGAGAAAGTAGTTTAAACTATGCAAGTCTATCTTTCATCCCTTGTAAAAGAGTGAAAATAAAACCTACATCTAGGGTTTTATTTAATGTGGCTTTATAATTTTTAATATCTGGTGGGGTAGGCCTTACTTCACAGTTTACTTGCTAATAAGCCTTTTACCTTTATATGCACTAATCTATTACTGATGAACAGAGCCACAGTCTATGGAAGCAGCTACACTTCCTAACACAGAATCCTCTATCAGATAAGTATTCATCACACAAGTATTCATCAATCATCCAGTATACTTCAGATTCTGAGCAAGGTTTTGGTCACACCTGACTAGGACATGTAGGAAGTTATAAAAAATCTTAAACAAGTTAAAGCAGAAAATCAGTATGTTTGGAAAAAGTTTTCTGTATTTTAAGAAACACGATGTAATAAATCCTATTCATCATTCACACACTCTGTATTCTATGATGAGATTGATACGATTGACATTCAAAACACTAACAATCTCACACCTATTCTCTAAAGTGAAATTGCCTATCAAAAGAGATGTAGCTATGATTATAATCAAGTATCAACATTCTTTACAAAAAGACATGCTATGCCTCAAGTTGGGACCAGCAAAAATAATAACCGAATTACATAAATGAGTTTCTCAAACAACCACAATATCAATCTTCAGAGTGAGCGATAAAAATGGAACTAAATTTCTCCTTATGATTACCAGCAGGAAATGCTACTGAGAGAACTCACGGGCTCTCCTTGTCCAGTGTAACCCTTATTTCAATGCCTTTCCACTTAATCTAAAGAACAGAAGCTTTAAGTATAAAAAAGGTAAGAGAAGGCAAAATGTGAACGATAATTATAAATTAGCAAGACGATCAATACATGATATGCTATTTTGGTAAACTAGAGTAATTTACACACACACAGTTTACCACATAGTCAGCTATATTGTCAAAATGTCCACAACTCACATTCTGTTGGGTATTAATTTACATATCAAATAAATAGAAAATATTTTAGAAACACATTTGATATGCTTACAAAAATAACTTAGATATACAGTTTCCCTTAATTTTTTTCTCTAAATAATGGGTATAGACCACCTAAATAGCCCAATGAGTACTGTGATAGTGGTTTCTCCAGAACACCAATCAAAATTTCCATCATCTAAATCACTTCACCTGAGGTAGTAACCTCTTCTACACCATATTTCTGTCAGAGTTCAGCAATTTGTTCTATGCATAGAACCACATCTTGAATTGTTCACTTCCATTTCTATCTGGTTATATCAAAAATAAAATAAACTTTCAAGGATTCTTCCATTCTCAAAACCTCTTTTTAAAAGAACTGAAATATAAACACTTGCAAAAAGCTGTTTTTGTCATAATATTAAATACAATATTGAATGAATCTTAGTATACATATTCTTATCAGAATATCACTGAGGCAATATACGAGGGCTGTCTGGAAAAAACCCAGCCATAAATGCCTCTATTTTTCATATTATGTGACAGGATACTTTCCAGACAGCCCTCATATTTTAATGAAGGAGCAAGTCTGTTATCAATTATCTATTTAAAATATATGTTTACATATTTGTTTTATCTCTGGTCATGATCTGTTTTTAAACCATGTATAAAAAAGTCTGAAAAATATATAAGCAATGATGATTAATTTATTCTGTCTCCAATGAACTGAGAGAAAATAATTTTTAAGAACAATATTATCACTAAAATATCCAATATTTTTAAGGAGTGTTAATTCTTCTTAATTCTCACAGTAATGTCATGTGTGTCCTACTTTCCACGTCCATGAGTTTTACCATGATTACAAACCTAATTGAATACAAACACACAAAATTTAAATAAATGTTTGAATAGTTCCTACTATTTCCAAGGTTTATGCCAGTGCTTATGCCTTGGGTGTTCTCCCAGAAAACAACTCATTGACAAAGACAAGAAGAGGTACAAATGGTACAGCTGGAAAAAATAAGTAATCCTACTTGTGCTCTGTTTCTATTTAATTATACCTTCACTTTTGTCTATAATTTTGTCCTTTGGGAGAAATAGCAGGCTAAGTAAAAGCCCTGGATTCATAGGTGGAGTATACAGAGTACAGCACAGAAAAAAGACGCAGTTAAACCTAATAAATGTAAAACTCTGCAAGTCCTGTCCGCCCTAGAATCCCTTGAAAAATGATAAGTGAAACCATGACTGCCAGGTGGTGACAATTTCTTAATAACAGGTACTATTAATGTGGTCCCCAACTCCTTCCTCATGTTCTCTAGACTACTGCTCATCAAAGACTGTAGAGATGACATTCCGAATATTTTGAACTTATAGTCAACAAAGATATTCTTGACGTGAGAAGAGTTAAGAATCTGCTCTTTTCCCCAAGCTAAATACATAGTAAATACAAATTAACTCAAATGTTTCTAAGTAATTTTCTAGTTAAATGAGGTTAAATTAAAAAAAGTTTTTGCTCTTCATTGTGTTTGAAAAATCTATATTTAGAATGTATTCATCTGTAAGTGCCACAAAATAATCGTTTTAGATTTTTCATAATGACCACAGTCTTGATAAGAAATGGGGATGAAATTGCATTGACTCAATGTATGAGGTTGAACAATCAATTTTGCGAACTCATCCTAGAAAAAGTTCTATTAATACATATCTCATTGTTGAATATCACTACGGTCACCTTCAAAGCACTCCCCTTGGGAAGCTATGCACCAACACCAGCACCTAGTCCACCCTTCAAAGCAGTTTTGGAACTCTTTCTGGAATGGCCATCAGAGCTGTTGTCATACAAGGTTATGAAAATTTACCAAGTTGTGTGCACAGTGCCAACGTAAGCACACAGTGGCAAGTTCGTGAACTTCATTGTCAGATTTTGGGTATGACAACAGCTCTGATGGCCATTCCAGAAAAAGAGTTCCAAATTATTTTGAAGGGTGGACCAGGCGCTGGCGTAGGTGCACAGCTTTCCAAGGGGATTATGTCAGCAATGGGGTATGTAGCACCTTTTCTAGGATGAGTTCATGAAATAAATTGCCTGACCTCATATACTTCAGAATACCATCCAATAGAACCTCCTGTGATGAAAATTTTCTGTATCTACAACAGCCAATACAGTAGCCACTAGCTACCTGTAATGACTGAATACTTAAAGTATGGCTAATGCAAATGAGAAATTAAATTTTTAACTTTACTTAATTGTGATTTACTTAAGCTTAAATTCAAACAGCTACATGTGACAATTAGCTACTATATTGGATTCATAGCTCTAGAAATTGCTTTTCATTTTATTTTTCCATGACACGGGATTCTTTTGTTATGATAGCTAGTATTCACTAAATAAAAGGTAGTGATGACACTAATATTGCAGGGAAAAGAAATCAGTACCTCTGTACCATCATTTATTGCTTAGAAAAACTCTCCCACAACATATAACCACCATAGGTGCCATATCTACATCAAAAGTGGTTGATAGATTGAGATTAAAAGCACTAATTTTGGGAGCTCCCTGGTGGTGAAGTGGCTAAGGCTTCTGGGCTGTCAACGCTGCAGCCTGGGTTCAATTACCAGCCAGGGAACTACCCACATAACAAAAAAATAAAAATAATAAAAATAAATAAAAGCACTAATTTCTAAACTGGTGGAAGTACTGGGTGATGACAGTTTATACTGTTTTAAGTCATTAAGGCCTTACTTTATCAGGTCCTTTCCCTGATGACTAGTTGGGAATAAACCAGTTAAAGTAAAAGAGAAAGAGGCAGCTCCAGAGAATATCACTGTGTAGAAGGGTAAGAGTGAGACCTGGGAGCTAGGATAATGATACTGGGTATCAGTAGGAGAAGAGGGAACAGATATCCTTAGAAAAAAGAATTCTGAAAGGGGAGATGGGAAGATCCACCAATGACAGTATTAACCTATTCCATAGTTTAAACCATCATGTTTTATCTTATATCTGTCTCTTTCTTTTATTCAAGAGGATAATGCTGGTGCTGTTTATAATAGGGTATAGATAAGGTCAGCTTCTGGCTTGATGTCCTTTACAAATTAAGAATACCTGTGGAAAAAAATCAACTGATGATGTACTTAGCACTGTTCATATATCTTTGCTTTACTAGTTATATAACGATACATGCAAAAGTTGGTCAGAAAAATATTAAACCACAATCATTCCTTCTGCTATTCTTTAATCTTTTGGAAATTTTACCAAAGTCTTCCTTTTCCCTTGGTGCTTAATCAATCTGATTTAGATTTTTCATTCTATTAAGGAACAAGAACATGTAAAATACAAGAAGAGAAGGAGACAGGGAGCGGAGGGAGAGGTAATGAAAGTGAAGGGGAAAGGATGAGAGGAAGGTTCAGGAGGGTAGAGAGAAGACAGGGAGAGGGGAGGCGGGAGGAGGAGAGAGACGCAGAGAAGTGAGAAGACAGAATGCAAAGGAGAAGCAGCAGTTTGCTAAAAGCTCTTGTGTGGTGCACATTGGCAGTAATGAAACCAACGTGATGTTATTTAATGACTCAGCAGAACTCTTAGGTGATAAAAGAATGATTACAAAAGTCCTTGATAATTCAGCCAAAAAAAAAAAAATCCAGCTTTCGTCATTATAGAAGATTTTAAAAGGCTATTCGTTTTCATATTTTTATAACCTGCAGGTGTTTAGCACGTCTCTTTCTGAAAGAGAATATTCTCATAGCTTTGGTAAGTGGGATACAGAACAACATTGAAAATAAAATTAATGTTAAAAGAATGCATCTACCTAACCAAATGATTTTTCAATTAAATGTTGATCTCACACAGTGTGCTATGCCATCAAAGAGAATAACCTATATACTTCAAATCTATCAATTCACAATGCCATGAAGAAAAATTCCATCACTGGGCTCCATTTCAGACTCTTCTAATCAGGGTGGCATAAAACGCTAGTTTACCATTGTGACTGCCAAGCAGAATGGTAGTAAGGATTCTTTGTCCGTTTTCCTTGCATACAAAGGAAAAAGGAATTGGCTATGACGGCCAAAATCAGTGTTCGGAAGGAGTGCCTCATATAGAGAAACTAGGGGTACATAACAGGATAGCTAATGGGAGAGAAATATCAGGTGCCAATGAAAACTAATTTAAGTAAGAATGAACCGGATTGCTTCTCTGTAGTCTGGATGAGAAATTATTAAATTTAAAGGGTTTTCAATTTAAGTTAATTGTGGCTAATGCTTACTATTATGTTTCCATTCTTGAAGATCTGGTGAGGAAAAAGTGTGTGGAAATCCCAAAATGTCCTAAGGAATTACATAAATCAAAGGGAAATGGGAACTCTTTCTGTTGATGAAAAGAGTAGAGCATCCAACATCCCAATTCAACAGAACTTTTAAAGCAAGGCTAGGCAGTTTGATGTTTCCCCAGGAAAGCACAAAATTCCTTCAGAGGCAGGGTCCTTGTGGGTACAGAACTTGGATCAGCCCTAAATGTCACTCTCTAAACATGTGGTTCTGAGGAGGGTCTTTGGTGAATTGTTGCCTATTTGTTAACAACAAGGTGACCTCCATCTCCAAATCCATTCATGTGAGGAGCAGTGAATGGGGGTCTGCATCCCATCAAAACTCTCATGCCTTCCCCAGATCAAGCCACTCCTGCTGTTTTATGATCCCAAAGATGTCCCCAGGTCATGTACTAGGTAGGTAGTAATGCTCCGTCTCTTGTCTTTCCTTATACATCTCTCCAAGTCCAAAAAAAAGGTCATGGATATGCTTTTCATTTACCTTTTCAATGACAACCATAATATAAACAGCATCCACATATACCTAATTACAAATAATTTAAGTCCTGTATTTAAGTTAGGAATATACAAACTTAGAAATTCTTTAATATTAGAAAATGTCAAATAAAACAGTCTATTCTCATTGCCTTCCATACAACGTGTCTCAGTATGATGTGTCTCATCTATTTTCCATCAGGAGGTCAACTGACTTCAACTGATGCTCTCTCAGTCTCTGGGTCACTCACCCAATGGCTTCATCTACATATTACACTGCCTCATCCATCACCAGAATTCCAACTGTGCCTCTGGCCTTCCTCCTTCTCTGAAAGTCTGACTTTATATACTAGCCCAGTGGTCATATGATTAACATAGTGAAGTGAGAAGAAAAATATGGTCAGACTCATTGTAGGCATTAAAGAAGCCACTACGCCTGTTAGAGACAGCATGGTTTCCATGTGAAACAAATGGGATTACTCTACCTCCCACAAAGCAACTACCTTTCTTCAAAACGCATGGCCACGGACAGGCAGCTTAAATAAAACCTCCAGCAGCTGCACACAGACCCATGCATCCACGCTGTATAGATTGCTCAGGCTGCTTTTCCATCTGCAGGACATAACATATGCCATCTGATTGGCTTAGAGTAGGCTTGGAAAAGAGTCAGAGTGTTGGCAGGCACCTCATGTCTGTTCATTGCTTTTCATTTTTTTTTCCTTTGCTCCTGGGCTTTTGGTCTTTGCTCTTTGGGATCCTGCCTGCTATTCTGTTCATTTAAATTCAAGTGGTCATTTGTGGCTAACAAAGCTGGGACTTCATGAACATATAACTTGCACTTAGTCCAAGCTGTTTAGATGTCAGTAATCAACCTAAATTAGCAGGTTTTAATTTAATTGCAATTCTGTCTTGGAGTTCACATGTTAAAAGTGATCTGGGATCAGGGGATGGGAACTAAGCAGAGTGCAAAGCAATCTGAAAGTAGCCAAAAGATTTAGGCAGGGCCAGTTACATAATGTAAGGTTTCAATGCACACTGGAAATATAGGGACTCTTGTACAAAACTGTACTCAAAATTTCAAGACAGCTAATTCAGATAATGAAACCAAATATGAGATCCTTCTAACCATTAGGGCTCTATGCACACGTTGTATACCCATGAAGACTGCCCCAGATTTGTAGAAGAAAACATGAAACATTTTTGTCATTTCTTTTAACCATTGAGTATATACTATCACCTTGGCAATGTTTACTTCACAATCAATGGTATCTTCAACAAGAAGTTTCTGTTGACAATTTTTAAAATTTATTTTAAAAATTTTATTTTTTTTCCCTTTATAACTATTCTCAGAAAACAAGCTTTGCAATTTTACTTATAGCATAAAGTTTAATGAGGATTCAAAATATAATTGCCTCCCACCTCTCTTCCCTTTCCAAATCCACTGTAAATACTAAAACATGAAAATAAAACTTGAAAATGATAGATCCATGGCTGGATTTCGGCAACCCTAAATCTTAAACTTGGCAGTGAACACTTGCCACTCACAAAAGCTATTAGGTGCCATACTCCAGAAATAGCATAGCCTCTGACAATGTTCTCCATAACATTACTAGTGGCATCCTCAGGAGCAAAGCACTGCACTCTAAGGTAACTCATACCACTGACCAAATTTGATCAAACTGCACACTAACAACAAAAATTTTCACTCTCCATACTTTGATTAGAATGAAAACAAATTTCTCTAAATTAAAGCTGGAATTCACAGAACCAAACACCAATAAAATTATATTTTATTAAATTTTTAAATGCAAGAAATAGATTAATAACTCATAGGCTATTTCGCCTCTCTTGACTTCAGCTCATTGTCAGCACTTTTCTCAAAAAAGCACCAATCCATTCTTAACACAGTGCTTCATCCAATAGATAGACCATGCTAGATAGTTTGCTACACATGGCAGAAATGAAGTGACATAATTGATAACTTTACATAGTAAATATAACCTTCCAAAGGCTGGAAACCACAGGTGCAAGGGGTAGGGCTAAAAAGGCCTGCAGGCACAGGAGTGGGGCCCCAAATGGTTACAGGCCCAAAAGCGGGGCTGTAAGTGAGGAGTGGGCAGAGGACTTTGCCAGGCAGGTTATGTATCCTAGAGAGGCTACTCTGAAGCTATGTACAAAAGGAACAGTCTAATTGCTAGTGTGTTGGTCACCTCTGCCACTCCACCGGGCAGTGGCAGCAGCTCCAACTCTAGAGGGCCAGAGCTGCCAAGACACAGTTGTCTTCAATTTGTTAAAAATAACTCCCAAGGAGTTTGTACCACTAACATCACTGAAGGAGAGACATGCTGTGCATCCTGATGAAACAACACATCACTTCCAGTCCAGCCAAGGAATGGAACCTGTATCTGATCACGTCTCTGGTTCCAGCTGCCAAATTGTAGAAATATCAAGCACAGAGGAATATGTTGACCTGCATCATGAATGTGGATAACTGTGTAGGGCAAATGGTCTGGATTCTTCGGCAGATACATTATAACAAGAATAAAGAAATGGAAGAATACCTGTAGATTAAAAGCAACTTTTTTTAAAAAGGCATTGTGATAACCCAATTACATTAGACTCTCAATTAACCGGCTCCCATGCTAGATAAATGTGGCATTATTTCTTCAACTTTTTCTCCAGTTGCTTGAGTTCTGAGTAACTGAGAAACTACTGTACTAATAGTATCTACAACTAGAAAAAGAGGGAAGCATCTCTACTTAAACAAAGCTAGCTGCTAGAGAAACTTCTGGACTTGGAATGCTAACTAATGTTTTCTAAGGAATAGCTTTGGAAACAGTAAATTGCTTATTTCTCTTCACATAACATATATGTATGTGTTCAAATGATTTCCCCTCATAAAGCTCCAAAAAATGTATTTAAATGCTCAGAAGCTTATAATAATTTCTCTTTGGCTCTCCGCTTTGCTTGATATCATACCTTCCTTCTCGCAACAGTTCATCCTCCTACTGAGGGTACAATCCCACCACCTTCCAAACATAGGTCCATCGGATACCTAAGCCATCATGGGTCACTTCCCCCTTCTCACCCTTTACAGTCACTGTAACTGTCAATTCTTCCCTCTCTATATCTATTTCCTCACTTCCCATTTCAACTTTCATGGCTTTAGTCATTATTACCACCTACTGGAGATAGTACAAAAATTTCTTCATTCTTCTTGCTTCCAACCACCTAACCCCCTGCAAAATAATCTGCACATAATGACTAATTCATCTTCCCACCATATCTGTTTGATTTTTCTCCCTCCCCTCAATCAAATATTTCTCACTTGATAAAGTCCAAATTTCTTAGCTTAACATGCAGTATAGTTCCTCCAAATCTGGCTTTCAAGGCAGATTGTCTCGCATTCTCCTGCTGCAAACACTGCAGCACTATGTTTAGCAGCAGAGGCTGGGAATTCCAACTTCACTGATACAGAAAGTGAACAGTACCAGTCTTCCTTTTAAAAGAGAAAAATATGAATGTAGCAATATGATTTCCCTGAGAAGAAAACAAGCTTCTATTAAAAGGAAATTTTAAGGCAAAACTCTTAGACTAAAGGTACTTGTTCCCCCCAAGTACAAGGAAATGTCTTAATTGCAGCTAATAAGAAATCTAAGTTTATAAGCTCTTGAAGTGAACCAAGTATGTTGATTTATTGATTAATCAAACTGACATGATAGCCCCAAGTACAACTAACTTCAATTCCGTTCTGCTATTCAGCCTTAAGGGTATGGTTGTTTGGAGTTTTTCTGCCAATCCATGTAAAAAGTTAAGTTCTCCCTTGCTGATAAAAATCATCTTATTAAAGAGTCCCCATTTACCCACCCATATTGCAAATCTTTATGTTTGTTCAGGCATTGAAGCTTATAAAACCCCTTTCAGATAACTGAAAAGTCATTAAATATCACATCAAAATTCTCTCCATACTTCAAGACTCAGCTCAGTTGCCTTTCCATAGAGCCTTCCCCGATTGCTTCTTGCTAGATTATAAGAGCCTTGAGAACAGAGCCTGAAATGCTTCTGATTCAACAAACATTTATAGAACAGGTACTATACTAGGAATTTATCCCTCAGTTACACACACACTTGTTTAATCAGAGACTACCTCTAGAATAATACACAAAGAATAAAATTAAAAATGCTTATTCTTGGGGGGAAAGTAAACATAAATAAATCTAAAAAAAAGAAAACTTAATTTCTCTAGGGCAAAAAGGGAAAGAGACTGCATCTACACTTTTCTTGTATCATTTACTTCAGAAAACTTGTAGTTTTTTTCTCTGTCTCTGAAATGTATGTAAATCTTTTTAAAAGTCAAATGAGCCCCTTGCCAGCTTTCCAAAAGCATTTCCAAAGGAATGCTTTTCCCAAGGACCTAGGAGACATCTCCATGAAATATAATCCTCAAAGAAAATAGTGTCCCTATCCCCAGTGTCTGAGGGAAGGCAGGAGCCTAAATTCTATGGGCCCATAGATTCAAGTTACAAAACTACTCCTGCCACAAAGATATAACAAGTTTAATTTTCCTATGAATAAAGGCAATTAGTTAGCACAGATTGTCATTCCAATTACCAAGTTAATTTAGGATTAACTTTATGCAAATGGTACTGTCATGTCCTCTTATTTGAGAACTGGTTATTGTTTATCTTTAGAAAATGTTCATAATGTATTATATCTGCTTAGCTATATAAAATGGTGAGATTTCTTTCTGCATCGGCAATCTCTTCAGCAGATTGCCTGTGATTCATATCACATTTTGGTTTAATGCTTACTCAATAATAAAACTTTTCTTTCTGTTCTACCTTTGTGAAAAGATTTTCTGGGTTGACAGGAGATGCTACTTTTAATTTTGTTTCCCCAAAACTTACTAGAGATCATTGGATTATTTAAATTGGTACACATGTACATACATTAACCTCTCAGTAAAAATATGAAAAGGATAAATTAAGAAAAGAGGGGATAGAGAGGGAAAGTATGAGAGGTGAAGGGGAAGGAAGGAAAGAAGAAGGGAGGAAAAAAGAAAGGAAAGAACAAGCTAATGGTAAAACTCTAGAAAAAAGCAACACCACTTAGGGAAAAGAAAAGACTTCAAAAAAAAAAAAAAAAACCAAAACCTAAGACTTTCTGACAGGACTGTAGAACCAGAAGTTTTAGGAATTGAACATATTGTCTGCTAAAAAATTAAAGAGTAGAACATTTAAGCCAATATCCCACTCTCAGAAAAAAAAATTGACTCAGTAATTGGCCCAGACTGGAGTCACAGTCGAGTACTGGGGTTCTTCATCCTTAGTGTATCCTGAATCCCACGGGGCAGTCTCATGAAAAGTAAAACCTCTTCTCAAAACAATGGCTGTACCGTAGAAAATAAGAGACAGAAATTTAAAAGGAAGCCAATTACATTAACATAAAAATATTTTTAATTTGTCAAATTAACACATGAAATAACAAGATCTAGCAGTGGGTCTAATAGTTTGAAGTGGTGACAAGCATAAATGGTACTTTGCATACTTGTAATGTGACATGAAAATAGCTGTAACTTCTATTGGTGACAAAGTCTTAGGTATTGCCAGCAGTACTGTGGTGTGTCATCTACAAAATGCTAAATTCCAGATCAAATTTTGAAATAAAAATCTAATATTTTTCCTATCCAAGTCCACAGGACACCCTGGGCTAAAAAGTCCCATAGGAGTTACAATCTTAGAATCCAGAGCAGCTTCTAAAGAAGTTAGGCAACAGCCACCACAAAGGACAAGAAGCTCCTGCTCCTTTAAGACAAACCACTTTCTTGATCTAAAGGAGAACCTACATCTACTTACTATGCTCCCTCCAGTTAATGGCTTGGCCTACTACTCCTATAATAAGGACCTACAATGACTGCATGGAAATTAGATGAATACTGTAAATTACACTGCAGCTACATAAAATTGTACAATCTAGATGAATGGTTCTCAACATTTAGTGTGCGTAAGAATCACCTGGGGAAGTGTTTCTTGAAAAAAAGATTCATGGGAGCTCCCTGATGGTGTAGCGGCTTAGGGCTTCGTCGCTGGTGCTGTCAGCGCTGTGACCTGGGTTCGATTCCCAGTCAGGGAGCTACCCACATACCAAAAAGCAAAAAAAAAAAAAGAAAAAAGATTCATGATCTCTTCGGTAGAGTAGATCTAAATGAACAGTAATCTTCACTTTTACTAGCACCCAAAGTGATTCTTATTCAAGTGCTTAATTGCCAAATATTTGAGATAACACCAACACGATTAAAGAGACGCTTCAAGTTCAACAAACAGAAGCACTAAACTCTTAAGAAAATACAATTACTATCATTAACATCCCCAAAGGGATTTAAATGTATATACTAGCTACAAACATGAATGAATGAATGAATGCTAAATATTAATTAATTAATTAAATAGCCACAGCTAGACTATGGTGTTCTAGGAAATTAAAAACTATATTGCAAAAATTAAAACTACACAACAGAAGACTTGAAGAGCAGAATGAACACATCCAGCAATGAAATCAGCTACAAAGAATCAAAGCCAAAGAATTCTCCCAGAGTGGAAAATGGCATGAATATGTACAGCACGAGAAAAAAATTAAAAACCAGCAGACTCATTCAGATAGGCCAGCATCCATTTTAATAGGCGTTTCAAAACAGGAAAAAAAATGGAGGAAAACCTGTGCATCTACCTACAAAACGGTCCTAAATCATATACGCCAACTCCTTAATGGCAGTTACCTCCAGCAATACAAATGGAATTGAGGTGGAGTAAAAAGAGGCATTAATGTTCCTTTATATATTATACTTATGTAATTATGATTCTTTTACAAGAATAAATTCATGCATTCCTTATGAAATTGATTAATTTAATCATACATAAATAAAAATTATGCTAAAAATATACCAAGAGAATGCTAATAGAAAGCCAGGGTATTAATATTAGTACCAGACAAAATAGAAGACACCATTAAACAGGAGTAATACAAAATTTTTCTAATAATAAGAGGTACAATTCATCAGAAAGTCATGAAAGTCAAGAACATTTCTGAACCTCATAATAAATGTTTCTAAATGTACGGAACAAAATACCTCTGGAATTACACAGAGAAAATGGAATTTTGTTGTGATACAAAAACTTCACTTGCTCTCTTTCAAACAACTGGAGTAGAAAACAACAATAAGGATGTAGATAACTTATTTAATAAAACTAAGAAATTCATGATAAGATTTTTTAGAACTGCCTAGTGAAGAGAATATACACATTTTTTCAAATATATATGTGTGTGTGTGTGTGTGTGTGTGTGTGTGTGTGTGTGCATATATATATGCATATATATACAACTTTCAAGAAAACACAAATTATATAAGTCACAAAAAAAAACTTACAAGTTTCAAAGAAAATCCTAAAAATTTCTGACCAAAATTCAGTGAAACTAGATATTCATTTTAAAAATTGACAAAAACAAACACCAATTTAAAAATTTTAAAACACTTCTCTAAGACTGTTAGGCAAATACGTGTGTGTGTGTGTGTGTGTGTGTGTGTAAATTAAAATTGGTACCTATTTTTAAAAAAGCATAAAAGTACTGCCTCTCAAATTTAAGGTGTCCAGAGGAAAAAAAATGATACCATAAATAAATTCATTTTAAAACAAGGAAGAAAAACAAAATTGGGAAAATTAAAAATAAACTAAATAAATGTACTCATGATATTATAAAAGAACAGCAAAATCAACCTTCAGAAATTAGAAAGAAGGAGTTAACAAAGATAAAAGCAGAAATTAATAAATTTTAAAATAATTCAATCATATTCTTAAATACCAAGAAAAAGTCTTTACAAGTAATAGAAAAAAATTGTAAAATTCCACATTGCAGAATTCATTAAACTTTTCTTTGTTGCCTTTGATCCATTTCTGTGAAGGTTCCATGCATATTTGAAAGATGTGTGTTCTGTTGCATGCAAAGTTCTCTACATCAAGTCAAATGGCAAACTGTCCCCTGTGCATTTGGGGTAGCAAAAGATAACAATGAAGAAAACAAAAACTGTTCTATTTTGAGGCCCTTTATAATATGCCTTAAACAAACTTTCCTAAGTTACATTTCAACCAGCATGAAGTGTGAATTGTCCATTCCTATACACAGTCTCTTCATTACCTCCATATTTATTTTTCCTCAATGCTTTTATTTGACTTGTGTTTCCCACTAAGACACTCCCTAATTAACTAAACTAACACTACATTCCAACCCAGAGTCCTGGGAAGTGTGAAAAGTGTGAACTCCTAGGGGACTAGTAATCACTTGTCCCATCAGCTCCCAGAAGCAACTGAGCTAGAAGCCAGACCCTGGTCAGCAGTTGGAAAAATTAGGACATTAAATGTGCGGTCTAACTGTAACCCCTTCCAAGGAGAAGCTTGAAGATGGGCTCCAGTGCCTGCTCATTTTGCACTGAGAGAGGGGGACCATCAAAGGAAGTGCTTATATGCCTCTTTGAAACAGTCTCATTGTTCTCTAAGGCCCCAAGGGACCTGTAAATACCGAGCCCCATAAACTGCCAAGAACAAGCAAGTTGGGAGACAGTTGCTCTAGGAGCAGCCATAAAAGTTGGGGCACTAGATATGTGAAAGCTTTGCTCCTCAAAGAGAAGCTGGGAGAGGGGCTCCCTTACAATTGTATGGCACTGTGTTCTGGGTGGAGATTATAGTAAGAATGTGCCTCAGCATTTCCTACCCATTTTGATGTAGGTATGGTCTCAGTAATCCAGTACAGAATCCCTCAACTAGTTTCTGGTTTTCTCTCAGAAAGAACTGATCCATAAACAGTTGTTTATTCAGTGTGCTCAAGGGTGGAAGGAATCAGGAGCCTCCTACTCTGCCATCTTGCTCATAATGAACACTATTTTCTTTTTAAAATGTTCTTTTTGTCTTTGATGTTCTTAAGTTTCACTACAATACTTGTAAATGTGGATTTCCTTTTACATACCTTGCTTAGGAATTTTGTGGCTTCTTAGCTATGGAGATTGGTGTCTTCCATCAGTTTTAGGAAATTCTTAGTATCTTATTTATACTTTTCTCTCTTCTGAGTCGTATATTAGAATATTTTAGAACTTGTGACACTATCCTCCATGTATCTTAACTACTTTTTTTTTCAATGTGGTGCATTATAAGAAACTTCTTCAAATCTATCTTTCAGATCATTAATTCTCTGTCTAATCTCCCATTTTACCTAACCATTCAACTTTTTTACGATTATGTTTTTCATTTTGGATAGTTCTGCCTGGTCAATTTCAATGGTCTTTTGTTCCTTTATCATACTCCTCATATTACAGTGACTAAATGAAAGAAAAATGTATATTAAGAATATTAATTTACATTCAAATTCTGCAGTGTTTGCCAGACCTGATTCTGCAGTTTCTTCTTTCTGCAAAGTCTCATTCAGGGTGGCTTGCTTATTTGTGTGTGTTGTGAGAATTTATTTTTCTTAGAACTGCCTGAGAATTTTTGTGTACTGGGTATAAAGAGCAAAGAAAACTTGAGTTTACTTCTGACAGGTACTTAAAGGTATTGCCAAGAAAGAACAACTTTAAATTTTCAACTGGGGTTTTAGAGGCTCTGCAGATAATATAAATTCTGACCCCACATCCAGATAAGAACAGATTTATGGTTAGAAAATTTTCAAGGTGTTTTTCATTCTTTCTGAGTCACCCAGGGCCATGGTTAAGTCAGCAAAGACTTCCTACTATCTCCTGCTATAAGGGCTAGTGTTTGTCTTGTTCATCCAATCCGGTAGTCAAATTTAGGGAGTCTCAGCTTTATGAAAGGATCTCCTGTGACTTTTCATCTGGCAGGATATATACTTTGTCTTCTGTCCTCAGTTCATGGTCTTTCACAACCCAAGCTACAGGCAATAATGAAAAAGCAAATACCCACATCTCCCAGTACAATGCTTATGCTGGCTTGCTGTCTGCATTTCAGCTCTCTTTGTATCTGGCTGGGCTCAAATTTTCCTAATTCACCTCTTAGATTATCTATGTATTTAAATATATTTTATTCTTCATTTTTAATTCTTTAATTTCACTGTATTTCTAGAAACCAAACTATCTTTTAAAACCCCACGTTAAAGTGTTCCTGAAATATCAGTGATGCCCATTTTTCTTTAGCTCTCCAATCAATTTGGTAGAGGTCCTGTTTCTCCTTCATGTGAAAACATAAAAATATAAGGACTACATTCTTAAATATGGTTACACTGAGTAAAAGGCAGCATATCTTGGCAGATGCAGGGAACCTAAACTAAGGCTAGATAACTACTGAGAGAAGGGATTATTATTTTTTCCTCTCTGTGCTTCCTTATCACAGAAAAGAATCTTAGCAGCATATCACTAGGATATGTCTCTGGTGGTTTACTGCACTATAAATTCATGTCCCAGTTAAAAGTAGGTAAAGTAGAGCCGCTTACCCCAAGTACATACTCTACCAGTTGGGGAAAGGAGAAAAAAACAGGAGTAAGAAAAAAATGCTCCTTGTTGCAACATCATAAAAGGACATACAGCATTCCAGTATTTATTTATTCTTTCTTTCTTTCTTTCCTTCCTTCTTTCCTTCAATCACTGATACTTACCTAGCACTTACTAGCTATACAGCATTATTCTAGCTGTTAGAGATGCAACAGTGAAGAAAGATATGTAAGAACAATGATACATAAATGAATAATATAAAAGGAACATAAAATACATAGGACAGCTCTTTGAAAAAGAGAAACTACTGTGAAACTCCTTTGTTGTTATCATCTTTGTCACAAAAGGATCCGGAACATTCTTGTGGATCATGATGACCACAGCTGTTTTGTCCCTCCACACAAGAGAAAGTAAGCCTTGATGGACTTGGACTTTGAAAGCAGTTTTCACTGGCAAAGTTTCTTATTTAAAGACATTTTCAAAATTCTGTTTATCTATAATTGGATACTTCTCAACTCTCATTCAGTCCCAAATGCAGAATAAACACCCTATACTCATAACTCATATTAGCCTTTGCAATAAATCAATCGATTGAGCCTGTAAAGTATTCTGATTCAAATTCTATATCCTCCACCAGTAAATCTTAGGTTTCATATCCACAACCAGCCATGGACCAGAACGAAAGATTTAACAAGCTTCAGCATGGTAGCTGTTGAGTAAGCGCACAGATACATTTCCACACCATAAACATTTAATGAGACTTACTCCCAACAGAGTATTTATTACATCAATTTATTTCATACTATTATATTTGCAGAAGCAAGATAGAGCAAAGGTTATGTTGGATCCTTTACCAATACAGCTTCCTGTAAATAAAGAAAAGTGCGACCATTTAATTTACAAAATCATTTTAAAAGGCTAAGTGCTCGATAAATTCTACTTTATCTAGTTCAGACAGCCTCAGCAGCTATTTGTAACTCAGATATATATATATAATTCAGGCATTTTTTACAACCTTGGGCACCTCTAGCTTTGACTGGAACTGAATTTCAAGGATTGTTGAGACAGTATTAGGATTTCAGGAAAATATCTTTGGGATCCTGCCTTGTTCAGAAGAAAGCCACTAAACTTGAGAAAGGGAAGACACCAACACAACTTCTGCACCCATTCCCATCAAAGCTACACACACACACACACACACTCTTTCCTCTCCTCTCCAACCACTGCCATTTCTTGCCTGTAACAACCACTTTCAACTAAAGTGAGAAAAGAGAAGTTCGAAAGGAGGAACAATTAGAAATCTTCTGTCTTCTACAATCCTAGCAATACAGAATGAAGTGTCTGGGTTAAACTGCACCACTTAAGCAAGCATCCCCTGACACGATTCTGTTAAGTACTGTGAAAAATGATATACAACCATATCTGTCCACTCTAGAAAAGTTACCTCACCATATTAACCACTCCCCAAATATAGACTATATCTTTTTTTTTTTTTTTTTGCTTTTTGGTATGTGGGTAGCTCCCTGACTAGGAATCGAACTCAGGCCGCAGCGCTGACAGCACCAGCGCCGAAGCCTTAAGCCACTACACCATCAGGGAACTCCCATAGACTATATCTACTTAGATGACCCAGGCACAAAGTTCTTTTCAACAATAAGTTATTCCATCTTTTAGACTTGGTTACATTCATAATTTCTTTGATGGTTTATAGAGACTAAGAATCTTAGCATAAATTGTGTTGAATTTTAATTAATCATATTAAGTTCTATCTCTGAGAGTTTAATATAGCAGAGAAGTTAGAAATACCTTCTGGAATCAGATAAACCAGATTCACATCCTGGCTACCACCACTCTGTAGCCTTCTGACTTGAGCAAGTTACATAACGTAAGTCTGGTTTTATTTTCTGTGAAGTAACATAAAAATGCTTATCATGTAGGGATTTGGTAATAAATGATAAATTCATGGTAAGCATTTAGCTATCAAGAAATGTTACATTTTAAGTTACGGGAGACCTAACACTCTAGTAGTATCACTGGTATAAAATTAGTAAGAAACACTCTTGCCTACAGGAGTTTTTCAATCTTCTTATGAAGACATGACATGCATCTCATGAACAAGTTTATTGAGTCCTCGTTGCACAGGGAAAACAATTAGATGAGGGGGCATCATTAGTTACCACTAGTCTTCTACCCTGTTTGGAAAAACAGTTCTTAAAATTTTCACATAGATGCTAATAATTAGGAAGTTAATGAATTTTCACATGAAAGTCAATAATTAGTAATTAATTATTAATAAGTCTAATAATTAATAATTATTAATAATTCTAATTATTAGTAATTAGAAATTAAGAGACCTGTTTCAAGACATGTAACTAAGAGAAAAGCATATAGAAAGGTTATTCTAAATTTAAATAACATGTCTAATAATTCTATAGTAAATGTAATAAAATTAATAATATAGGAATTGTATGTTATGTATTTTTAAGTTATCAATAAAACTTTAATAATTTTAGTTTCATTGATTTCTTCATTATGGAAAAATCTGCCTCCAAATAGTCATCTGCGCTAATGATATGAGAGCTAAGATTTATTGAGCACTTATTAAGTACCAGGCAGTGTTCTAAGCATTTTTACATGTATTATTAATTCACAAATGCTGACAACACTATGATACAGGTTCTATTATTATCCTCATTTTATAGGTGAGAAACAGAAAATCAAATAAAAAATCTTTCCTCAAGTCCCACAGGCAGTAAGAGACACAGCTGAAATAGGACCCAGGCCTTTGGGCTTCAGAATCATTATCTTTAAGCACCACACTATGTTACCCCACATTAAGCAACTACATGTCTGACTGGGGTAGCCAAAGATCTTTGACAACACATTTGAATGTTTGACAAATATCTCAAACTCAACATGTTAGAACTGAGTCTCTGAGCTTCCTCTCAAAACTGGTTTCTCCCACAGCAGTCCCCAACATGGTTAATGAAAACTTCACCCATCCAGTTGCTCAAGCCCAAAACAAAACAAAACTTATAATCATCTGTGGTAGAAACAGGTGTACTGCCCATGTCCTCTTCCAGGTAGGACTCACTGCCCAGCTTGGGGAGTAAGGGCAGCAGACAGCACTCAGCTGTTGGTTCCTTCAGCATTTGTCTCAGCTGCAAGGAGCTGCTCCCAACCCTGAGTCCCTGGGGGTCATACTCTTCCCAGGGCAGGCCGACCTGCTTCCAATGACTGAAGGACCTGTCTTTTCTGCCTGACAAGGTACACTTGAGAACAACCTTCTTTCCAGAACTGCCTACTAATTGGTCCAGGCTTTGTGAGTCTGGCTCACAGGTAGACTTCTTCCTCTGCTTAATCCTGCTCCCTCTTCACACAAACTCCTCCATCTGGTGGGTACTCCTGGAGGACCCAGCCAGAATCCCTCCCCTTCTTTCACATTCCACATCTATTCTGTCAAATTCAGTTGGCTCTACTTACAAAATTTGGCCTTATTATTTACTGATGCCACCCTGGTCCAAGCTAAAATGGGGGGTGGAGAGAAGTGGGGCATGTAAAATGGGAGGCAGAGAGAAGTAGGGCATGTAAATTGGGAGGTGGAGAGAGGTAGTGTTACTTGATAGCCTCCTGCCTGGAGGAGGCTGCAGCACTCAGCTGCCCAGAGGCTATGTTTTAGCTTCTCCCTTTGTGCACCTTCAGTCTCTGCTCCACACACAGTCATCCTGACCCTCTGAAGACTCTAGTCTCAGAGAGTCACACATCTGTTTAAAACCTTACCTGAACCCTATTTAACTTGAAGTAAAAGCCAGAGTCATTAAAAGCCGACCCAGCCCTCCATAACCTCACCCCACTGGGTCTCTGAGCTCAGTTTCTACTATTCACCCCCTCACACTCCCCACCCAGAAACTGGCTCCTGTGTTGTCCCCTAGACTCTGGGGCATGCCTTCAAAGCTTTGTACTAGACCTCTATCTGATTCTCTAATTTCCTTCAGGTTTTTGACAACACTTCATTTTCTCAATGTAACATTCTATACAATTTACTCACCTACATTGATTGTTTTGGTTTTTTTTATTTATACTCCCCTACCCATATATAAGCTTCGTGAGCGCGGTGATTGATTATATCCCAAGCACAAAGGACAGTGCCAATAATAAGTATTTGTGGAATAAATAAATGCTACATTTCATAAATTGATCTACATAAAATAAAGTCATTATTTCAATCTAATGAACAATCCCCATTTTAAAGTCATTGACTTTCTTGGCAGAGATGTAAAGGAATCAGAAGTCTACTGATAGAATATTTTCCTGCTAATCAATTAACTGGAAGATTCAAGATGATGACAGAGACTGACTGCATAACTGGATTTTTATTTACTCGTATTCTGAACTCCAACACGTGGATCTGAAAATCCACTTCCATTTATTTTTCATATTGGGACATCAAATCACATTTTAGTTTTCTCTCAACTTACCTCAAGCTCATCAAGAGCACTTCCCAGGGTTGCTGCCTGAGGTTGCAGTGGAGTTGGCACATTCTGGATGCCTTGGGATGCATTCGAAATTACATGGAGGGCATTCTGAATTTCTTCACAAACTGTGTCCTTGCTGGCTTTGAGGGAAGCAACATCAGAATGTTCCAAACAAGCTGAACATATTGAATGCAAGAGCGGGGAGTTCTCCTTCAATGATGCTCGGGCCCCTGCAATTTCATCTCTCTGGTTGGGAGATTTTAAGTCCTGAGGAGAGAAATAAAAAGAGAAATGCCTTTCAATGAGTTGTGGGACAAGGATTTATATAAAGAAGCCCCATTTTTCTGCCAATATAAATGAAAAGATAATAGACACTAAGAAGTCAGTTATAAGTTAAAATCAAAGCCATCAATTATTTTTACACTCCTTCAGATTCTGTTAAAATTCTTACAATAGGAAAGCTGAGCCAATTAACAAATAAAGGTCACAATGGTGCAGGTGTGTGATACTGAGTAGATCCTACATTTGTCAGTCATGTCCTTATAAATCAGAAAAATACTCTGACATTCACATTATTAAGTGTGTTATAAGAGAGCTTGAATTATAGGGATGCTGATTACCTATTTCCACAGATTTTGATGATTGCATTTAACCTTTTCATTAAAACTAAACCAATTCAGTTAAGAATACTAAATTGAACCTTCCATCATTCAGCCACTTTCTCAAAAATACTTACTAATAAATTAATCCTGCATCTTTCTTTCTTTGACATTTATTCAACAAATAATTACTGAGCACTTAGCATATGTTAGCCCTTGTACCAGACACTGAGAGTCCACATGTGAACAATCCTCTTAGAACGTTGGTCTCTTGAAGCTTATGTTCTCATTTGAAGGAGAGGGGTCCTATACATACACAATAAACTAGGTAAACAAATATGCAAGACAATTTCAGGTAATAAATGCTATGAAGAAAACACAAAAGTAAAATGTCAGAGACTGATTTGAGAAGAAA
The DNA here is from genome assembly GCA_004026885.1 of Lyroderma lyra. Lineage (NCBI taxonomy): Eukaryota > Metazoa > Chordata > Mammalia > Chiroptera > Megadermatidae > Lyroderma > Lyroderma lyra. Next base: position 132,775 of record PVJL010003410.1, on the reverse strand, counting down.
AGCTGCTTTAGCTTGGGTGGTCAAGGAAGATTATTTCCACTGAGATGACATTTGCAGTAAATATAAATAAAAATCATTCCAAACATTGCAAAGAGAAACTCCTACAGCAATAGTTGGTCAAAACTAGCTCAGGATGCAGTGCAAAATCCTGGCAAGCCCTACTTTAACCCAGTGATGATGGTTAACATCATTAGTGATGTCACATGGATATCATGCATACCTTGTTATACCGTGACAAGAAGAACACTTCTCTCTGGTATTCTCTCCAAAAGCCTACAATCCCAGTCTAATCATGAGAAAAACAATAAACAAAACCAGACTGGGGAAACATCCTAACCACATGACACCTGGGCAATATACCTCAAGACTGTTAAGGCCACAAAAAACAAGGCTGATAAATGCTTATAGACCAGAGGAAACAGAGAAGACATGACAGTGAACATGGCACCCTATAATGGATCCTGGAAAAGAAAGGACAATTCAGGGAAAAAAATTGATTAAGTCCAAATAAAGCCTGGAGTTTAGTTTATAGTAATGCATCAATGCTTTGTTCACTGTGGCAAATGAAATATATTAAAAATGGAGGAAACCATTAAGAGCCAATCAATGAAACAGACACACCTGCACAGTTGGAAACGGAGCCTGAAGGTACGATTGGTGGTTCCAGCCGCAGACGGGAGGCATCTGCTAAAAAGGGAACTTCCTACTTCACTCCAAAACTTTGTTCCTCCAGACCAAGAAGACGCAGTTAGAAAATCAGCAATTTGGTTCCACCACATCCTGACGACTAATTTAGTTTTCTCTGTTCTTTCATTTTCCCCTTCCCCATTCCTTTATTGTACACAAGGTAACTGATGTATGTGCACAAGCATTTACTTTTTTTTTAAACCAGATGCTCAATGATATGTTTTGATTGACATCAAATGGAGATGGAATGGGGAAAAACACTGGTTCTGTGAAAATACCCTCTTTCTCCATTAGTGGCATGCTCATTCAGCTCTTATCTTTATATTCCAGTAAGCTATTTTGCTCTCACTGTTTAACAAAACAAAACAAAACAAAACAAAAAAAAAGAACATAAAAATCCTTGCATACCTTGTTCGATTGAAGGATTTTAATGTTTTTCATTTATCATGGTAAAACCAAGGACAATTTTATAACTTTTTTGTATGAAGCTGTTACATGTAGGGCAATCTGTCTTTAAGTAGGGATAAATTATTCTAAAAGAAATGAAGCCTTAATAGTTTTCCCTTCAAGTCAAGTGTCTTATTTAAATAAAATTCTTGTTTAAAAAAAAATGGCGGAAACCAGGAGCAAGGTAGATGGGTAGTCTCTGTACTATCGTTGCAACTTTTCTGGAAATTTAAAAGTAGTAATATAAATAGAAAGTTTATTTTAAATAAAACTAATTCAAGTGACCTTAATAGCTTATTCATTCCACATATACTACCTAATGTAATCCTTATTAAAGAAAAAAACTCATGATAGACATTATTCCCCATTCTAAAGACAAAAACTAAAATTCAGAAAGTCTATGTTCCTAAGCCAAGTGACAGATCTAGATGGTGGCATTTCCTGTGATTGTAAATAAAGTCAGTGTGATGCTAAACTATGATCTCAAAAATTAGGCTATACTCTTTCCTGCAGAGGAAGGAGTTTCTTTATTTGCTACACAAGAAGGAGGATTTGTATTTGTATAATGACTTATATTTTATAAAGTATTGTAAATATAGTATCTTATTGATCATCACACCAACTTTGGAGGCAGTAAGTCTGGTGTTATTAGCCCCATTTCAACTAAATAGGTATTTAGTATAAAAAGATTAGGAAGCTCGTAAAAGAGCTAAGATCTGAACCTACGTATTGCAAATCCCATGCTTTTTCACAAGACTCTGCAACAAAGGAATAATGTGGCTGTGCTACTATATTTTTAGGTCTTTTCTTTCTGAAAATAAACTGTCTGCTACTTTTTGCAGGCTTTGGGGGAGATTAAGTTCCTTATAAGATACAACAAGGACAGTTAGAAGTAGCTGTCAGCCCACTGGTTATACTCACTAATTACCCAAGAAAAGACATTTTGTAGTTTTCTTAACTTGCTAGGATTTCTCCCTTATCTTTCTGGTTGGAGTTCTGGTTTCAGCTCTAACATTAATATTATGAGCTGGGTAAGTCTTCTGTTCTTTCAGTGTCTGTTTTCCCATGTATAAAATGGGGATAATGATATTTCTGCCAACATAAGATTGAATAAGTAGCACATCAAAAATGAAATAAACTTGGAAAATACTCATAGTAGAGACTGACATGAAGAATACAGAATCATTTTATTCCTGAAGTTTATCAAACTTGGTCCTGTGACGGTCTTAGCATTTTCATATTCCCCACAATTTTATACTACTACCTACATATATCTCAGTGTGGCATAGAGGATAAATAATTTAATGTTTTCAAAGCATACACAACTCCTCAGCAGAGTAACAAAGTATAAATAATCAGAAAGTGCTGAAGAAAATCCTCTGCATATTACAGTATAATCAAAACTTATTACATAATTCCCTCTAAAGTGACCTACACATAATGTATACTTCTTTATCTAAAATGGCATGGTCAGCATTTATGTAGTTTCTGAAAGGAGTAAGTCTTTGAACATATATTATTACAAAGAAGGTTACAGATAAAAATATTACTTATACTCTGATGGTGGCTATGTATTATCTGATGGTAAATTATGGTAATTTTAATGCTGTAGAAACTTTGGAATTTAAAAAATTCAAATATATTTTTGGCTTTGAGCCTTTGCTTTGTTATCTCTGCCCAAAGCAATTATAGAATCTTTAATGAGCATTGATATTCCAAATAGCAATCTGATAAAGCCTGTGAGAAAGGACAGGCTTACCGAACATTACAAAAATGATGTGTTATGGCAGCTGGTAGGAGAAAGAAAGGCAATTTACAGAGTTTAGGTAAGGGAATAAAGAAGGAAGACCATTTCTCCTGAAGAACATACCGAAGGATAAATTTCATTTACTAAATAGGCACATAAACAAAAAGGGAACTAATGAATGCCAGTCTTCTAAACAAAAGGTTATACTGGTGTTTGTTTTATTTTGTTTTAACTGATGATAACGACGGTTTTAAAGATTCACAGGTTGTCTATTGATCCTAAAATTTAAACCAGGTCAAAATAGGAATTAAATGGTAGGTTATTTAGGGATTTGGAAGGAGAATTGTAAAAAATTCATCTCCTCAGAGGCTGACCACTTATTTAACATCCTTTTCTTAAGTGCTCCAGAAGAAAAAGCTCAAGTTAAAAGATTTCCAGTTAAGTAGATATTAAATGCTTCCAGTTGATGAAGAAATACACAGATGGGATTTAAAAATTAAGCCTTACAAGTCTATGAAGATGGGTAGAAAAGTTAACATATGAGTTTTAACCCTGGCAAGAGAACACAATATATTTAGGGACTTTAAAGATCAAAAAGTATAAAAATGAAGGGATCCAAGCTATCAGTTAATTAATTCATCTATTCATTCAACAAATTTTGTTCAGTACCTACTATACATGAGACAGTTTGCTAGGTGTTAGGTATACAAAGATAAAGACTTACAGATCAGAAGGGGAAACAAAAACATTTATGTGGGAGTTAAAATAGAGTTATTTATAGCATAGAGGAAAAGTATCCCAGCTTGAGGAGATGAAAGAAAATTTATCAGAGGAGATGAATCTTAAACAATAAGTACAAGTTTTTCCTATAAACAATGCAAAACAAAAAATAAGCAAAGAAAATGGCATGTGCCAAGTCCTGAGGCATCAGAGAGCAAAGTATATGCAGGCCTCACTAAGTTTAATTATTTCTAGATTTTTATTTAAAGTGAGAGATATGTGACTCTTCCTATCACTTGAACATGTAGAGGTCACTGTAGGGTTATTAATTGATCTAATTTCAATAATGTTGTGACTCAGGAAATAAGGAGGCCTGATGAGAGGAAAGGACATGAGTAGTTGGAAACCACACATTTATTAAGTTTGTCAACTTCCATGGGCATTATTTGTGGTGCCACCAAACAGTTACAATATTAACATCAAAGATTACTGATCACAGATCACTATAAGAAATATAATAATGATTAGAAACTTTGAAATACTGTGATAATTACCAAAAGGCAAGCAAATACTATTAGAAAATGATGCGCATAGATTCGATTGAAGTTGGGTTGCCATAAACCTTAAGTTTGTAAAACAAAATAAATAAATGCAGTCTCTGTGAAGTACAAAAGTGACTAGCAATAAAACAAGGATACCTAGACAGAGGGTTTAAGGAAAAATGATGGTGAATCCAGTTAGAAAAGTAAACAGAGGATACCTTACATGCCATGCTAAAGAACTGTGAGATCAACAAGCTCAGATGTATATTTTCAAAAATTGTTCTAGCAATGATCTTTGTGTAGATTGAAGAGAATGAAATTGCAGTCAAGGAGACCAGGCAATAATCCAGACCATAGAAAATGAGTGCATGAATGCTGACTACTATTGCTAAGCTGTAACAGAATGAATTCAGGAATATTTAGGAGGTAAAAAGAGTAAGACTATGATATTTAGATTTTGGGGAAGAGGTACTTAGAAGCATCTAAAAAATTGTTTCAGCAATTGTGTGGTGATGAATTCACCAAGATAGGGCATACAGAATGAATGCTGTGTATAGAAGAGAAAGATGAAGTGCTGTATTTTTCTATGTATAAGATGCCCCCATATATAACACAACCCCATCTTTTCTAACCCAACATTTAGAAATTTTCTCAACCAGTTACTCCCGTGTATAAGACAACACCCAACTTTTGGTCTAACAATTTTAGACAAAAGTATCATCTTAAATATGAAAAGATAGGGTATGTTTTGTCATGCCAAATGTGAGGTGCTAGCATAATATTCAAATGAAAACATACGAAGTCTGACAATTAAGTTTGCAAACTTGCCACCATGAGCTTACATAGGCAGCACTGTACCAACAACTCGGTAAGGTGTCATAACCTTGGTATATCTGTGTCTCACAGCTGTGTTCATGTCAACATGCAGCGGTGTCTGGCTGAGTGGCATTCATTATTGTTGCGTGTTTGTGTGTGCCATCATAAGAATGTCAGAGCTTGAATTAGAGCAACAAGCATACATTACATTTCTTTAAACCTGGCAAGAGTGGAAGTGAAATCAGGGACATGTTAGTCCAAGTTTATGGGAACAATGCCATGAAGATACAGCAGTGTACAAATGGATTCAATACTTTCCAGAGGGAGAAAAAATATCACTGATTGGCCCTTGGGCAACTCTCTCACTTGGCCCACTTCTACCTCTTTGGAGTGTACTCTCTCTTTTAATAAACTATCCCTTTGTTTCACTTTATTTTCCTTTCAATAAACTACTTCTTGGTTTTGCCTCTTAAAAAAAACAAATAAACAAACAAAAAAGTCACTGATGAAGACAGAGGTCAGGGCAGCCAGAAACAAGCAGAAATGATTGCAAAAATTTGTAGAATTGTGTGTCAAAATCGTCAGCTCACTGTGAGAAGCATAGCAGACCAAGTCAACATCAATAGAGAAACAGGAAAATCTTAGTTGAAAATCTTAACTGAAAATCTTGGCAGGAGAAAGGTGTGTGCAGAAATGGTCCCAAAAGAGCTCACCAATGAACAAACGCAAAGGAGAGCTAAGTTTGCCAAGTCCTTTTGGAGAGGCAAGGTGACGTTCTGGGTCGTGTTATCACTGGTGATAAAACATGGGTGTACCAACACAACCCTGAAACAAAGTGTCTAAGTGTACAAGGGCAGTCAGTCAATTCTCCATATCCAAAAAAGTTCTGTCTGTCCGAATTAATAGTCAAAACGATGTTGCTAACCTTTTTTTGCTATCAGAGGGATCATTCATTATGAATTTGTACTAACTGGACAAACAGTCAACCAAGGTGACTATTTGGAAGTGCTGACAAGGCTGCACAAAATGTTAGACAAAATTTACCTGAATTTTTTGCCAACAACTCATGGCTCTTGCATTACAACAATGCACCAGTTCAACACAGCACTGTCTGTGGGGGAGATTTTAGCCAATAAACATATAACTATATTCAAACACCCTTCCTACTTACCTAATCTGGCCCCAAATAATTTTTTCTTTACCCAAAGATAAAAGAAATATTGAAAGAGAGACATTTTGATGACATTCAGTACATCAAGTGTAATACACTGACAGCTCTGATGGCCATTCCAGAAAAAGAATTTCAGGGAGTTCCCTGGTGGTGTAGTGGCTAAGGCTTCAGCACTGCCAACGCTGTAGCCTGGGTTTGATTCCCAGCCAGGGAACTACCCACATAAAAAAAAAAGGAAAAGAATTTCAAAATTGCTCTGAAGGGTGGACTAGGCACTGGCATCAGTGCATAGCTTCCCAAGGGGAGTACTTTGAAGGCTACCATAGTGATATTCAGCAATGAGGTATGTAGTACTTTTTCTAGGATGAGTTCACAAACTTAATTGTCAGGTCTCATATTATGTATGGATCTAGAATTCAGAGGAGAGTCTGGGCTACAGGTAGAGATCTGTGCATCACCAGCCCATAGTTGGGGATAAAGCCATGTGTGTGAAGTTTAAAGGGTTTTCATCTAGGAAGAATGTTACAATAAGGGGAAGAACTTGGGAATCAACATAAATTTTAAGTGCTAGCCCAAAAGACCAAATTTATATTGTAAATCACCAAGAAGGACAATGGAAAATACTGAACTCTCAAAAAACCAAACAAGTAAGTGAAAAGCACATGTGTACCTTAGAGTCAAGGACCTGAATACTGTGAAAAATTATGGTCGCTATATATAGGTGTACAAAACGACATAATGATTAGAAATTTACATACTTCACAAAGTGATAACCCCAACAAGTCCACTATCCATCTGACATCATACATAGCTATTACAGTACTACTGACTATATTTTCTATGCAGTATTCTACATCCCATGACTATATATTTTTCTAATTATAGTTGACATTCAATATTATTTTATATTAGTTTCAGGTGTACAGGGAAGTGGTTAGGAATTTATATAACTTATGAAGTGACTCTCCTGATAAGTATTGTCACTATATTTTAAGAAAAGAAAATTAAAGAAGTTTGTTTTTAAGCAATTTAGAAATACAGGATGACTTCTATATCAGGGAGTTAAAAATATGGGGTCTGTTCACCTTGAAAAGGAGAAATTTATTTTGGAGGACACATAATAAAAAAATGTTGAAATTATAAATGAATTTGACAAGTTGTTAATAGACTTCTTTACTAAATTGAGAAACTATAGATTGAGGAAGTAGCTTTTTAGATTAGAGTTAAATAAATTAAAAACCTATTTGTTCATAATGTGTCTTCCTCACTTCATTAAAATTCCTTGAACACAAGCACTATAGCTTACTTATTTTGTATCCCATTATCTAGGATTACATGGCACATATTAAAAGCTTCATAAAATTTTTTGAAGAAACAAATAGACAAATGAATAAGAAGTAAGAGGACTTTAAGTTTAGCTCAGAAGGGGTAAGAAATTTTGGATATGATTACTCCAAGAAATTAACTTTTTGGAAAAATATATGTAATCTAGAGAGTTTTACAAATTCATGCAAGTCAAAGTCACAGAAAGCCAAAGAATACAATTAAACTACATCTATCTTTACATTACCTATAAGTAAAGTTATTAATACAACTATTTTGGGAAACTACTTGATAGTATCTACTGAAGCTGAACCTACATACATCCCCAGCTACTCCACTCCTAGGAGAGGCTACGCACATGTGCAAATGTGTCCATGTGTTCATTAAAAGACATATGCAAAAGTGTGCCTAGAAAGGACACTTCATAATAACCTCAAATTGGAAACAACCCCAAGTGATGAAAATCAACAAAATGTAACTACATGGAATGACATGAAATGAATAAAAATGCCAGGTACAAAAGAGTACTTATTGTTTGATTCCATCTACACAAAGTTCATATTCAAGCAAAAATGACATATGGTTTTAAAAATTAGAATTGTGGTTACTCCTGAGGGGTGACTAGAGAGACCAGAAATGGGTACAGGGATATTTTGGATTCTAAGAATTTTCTGCTTCTTGCTTTGGTCACGTGGGTGTATTTAGCTTGGAAAAATTCAGTGAACTACACTTACAAGCTGATAATTTTTATCAATGTATCTTATCCTTCATAAAAAAAGTTTACATGACATCCAACATACAAGAATGTTAGTAAAGCCAAGCAAATATTCATAGTTTGTGACTTCTCTTAGTAAAGAACACTAGTATAAATAAGCTATGGACCTGCCTTATGTCATATTCCCATGATATTAAGGGAAGGATGAGAAAATTGGATAAGTAGTCCATTTGCAAGTGTCTTCTACCCACTTTGAGGGCTTTTCTTTAAAAAGGCAAAGAAAAACATCTGAATGTTTAGAAGAATACCAATAAAAAAGGAATGCTCCCACAGCCTGACCACTGGAAAGGGCAAAGCTAAAGCATTTTCACAGAAACTGATTCCATCCCTTGAACAAAAACCCTCATTTCAGAGAAACAGAGAAAACTTCCTTACTAAGCTGCATCCCTGCCCAAGTGGAATAACTCAGCAGATAACTCTGCTCAGCAAAGCAGAACAACATGCACATTATCAAGTTTCTCTTCCAGGTGTTTAAGTGGTTTCTGGAGCTGACAAAACCACTCTGGTCAGGGAAGAAAGAGAGCTTACAAAGAGCAGTTTTGTTTTCTCAAGACTGAGATGTGCAACAGAGAAACCCATGGATACTTAGCTGTCTGGATTCCATCCTTGGTTGGCTTCTAACCCCAGTCTACTCTCTGCCAAGATGCTGCCTGCTAACTGCTTCACTGGTCACTGTGCAGTTTCACATTCTATCAGAAAACAAAATAGTGCAAACACCTGCTACTTAAAATGTTTTCCTCCAACATAAATTAGGAATTGAAATACTTAGCCTTAACTAAGCTGAGGGATATAAGATGGCAAAACAAGAGGAGATTGCAGAAATAAAAAGAAAGTTTTGAGAAAAATAAAAAAGATTGAAAAAAAACTGTAATACAAACTACAAGAGTCTACAATCAAAACATTATTAAGCAGCTACATCCCTACCCAAGTGTAATAACTCAGGGAGGCCTTTACAGTTTTTTTATCCTTATTTCCCATTTTCCATTTCATATTAGTAGGCCAAATTCAATAGAAAGAAAAGAAAATAATTCTTCAAATTCAAATAGAAAACTGAGAAACTATGTAATAATAGTATTAAGATATCCCCAAGGTATCCATCCTGGGCCATTAATGTATATCTTGGGTAGCTGAAATACACCAAAGTGTATATTAATAATCCAAGGAAACCTCCTAGGAAAACATTATTACTTAATTCTAATGTAGACTACTGTGTCAGTCAAGAAAATGCATACATAAAGTTCAGAAATGCACTGTTCATTTTCTATCCATCTGAAGCAAATATGGTATATATTACATCTATTACTTTCTCAAATCTATATCTAAAAAATAAATTCTATCTGAAGTTATCTACCATATAACTAAAGTAAAAAGAATAAACAAAAAAAAACAGAAAAATGAGACACTTTAGTAAAATCCAATTGCTGTACTTCACACTTCCTTTCTATTTGTACATATATTTCATCACTCAAACAAGATTCAAGTATCCATAAATCAGAAAACTTTTTCTCTGAAGTATAGAATAATTAACACCTATAAGCATTAAGTTGGATTTTTAACACCTAGTTACACAAAGATCAATAAGTATCATTATCCTTACAATTCCTTCCTATTTAAATTTCTGTGACTCACTTTTAAGAAAAGACCAAGTTTCCTCAGTCTGGTGCATCTCAGAAAGCCAGTAACATCACTTAGCACAAACGGGAGCCAAGCTCAGGGATGCTGATGCTAATTAACAACCCCTTAAATTCACATAGTAGTTGATCCAGTTTAATATGCTTCCAGTCATTCTTTCACAAAGAATCCCATGAGGAGATATGGAAAGTATTATTATCCCTAATTGTCGAAAGAGGAAAAGGACATTTGGCCAAAGGCACACGAGATGAATAAACAGTGATAGGGCTACTTGTATTTAAGAAAGCCAACATGCACTGAACAGCTAGCTATAATGCTTTTTACACTCAAACACTCTCTATTCACTTTAATGGCCCAGCTATGAATAGGATATGGGATTGGCTTCAGCCCAACACTGTTGTTATTTGATTTTAGTAGCTTCATCATCTGCTCCCAAAGTCTGTCAAAGGACTTTCCTACAACCCTACAGTTCTGTGGTGGCCCAACACAGAACATATATTTCAGGCATATCTTTCTCATGACTAATTGTCACACCTAATACAACTCAGATTAGAAACACACTCATTAATTTAGTTTCAGAGCAAGGCTGATAAGAAAACCTCAGGCCAAACCATAAGACTAGAAATTAAAGTGTAATCCATAAGTTCATTGTGCAAAAATATGTCAGAGATACATGGAGAAAGAGTAAAACTGTAAGTATCACCTGGACTATTTCGATCTACATTTAATAAAGGAAACATTTTAATGTGGCATTTTACTAATGATAGTTTAATGGTTGCTTTTTCCAAAAGGGAAAAAGAACTACAGTAGGAGACTTTCCATTAACCGTAATTCGAGCAACCAGAAAAATTTGAAGAAATAATAGTACATTTATCTGGCATGGGTGCTAGTTAACTGAGTCTACCTACATTTATCTGGCATCTACCAATCCCCATGGCTACTGGTTAACTGAGAGTCTACTGTATTTGGATTTTTAGTCTAATTCAACAAGCTTGATATACCTGCTGTAAAGTGTGACTTTAAAGCTGAGGCTCTAAACTTGGATATTTATTCTAAGCAGGAAGCACAAAAAGACCAGATGTTAAGTGAATTGGAAGTGTGAGACCCCCATACACTATAGAGTATCTGCTCCATTTAAAAACACACAAATCCAAACTGGACAAACAAAAAAAATCCCTAACCTCTGCTCTAAAGTGTTAGCACAGATGTTTCTGTGAGCCTTAGGAATGCAGGCTCTGTGCTTTATGTGAATACCATATGTGTATCTGACCTTGGAAGAGATTGGGAAGATGGATAATGCATGTCCCTGGGCCTGAGAAGCTGAAAGTAAGCAAAGAGGAATGAGGCAAATGCTGAGCAACTGCAAAGCAGGAATTCTATCTCATAATGGAATTAGCATGAGCTTTGGAGTTAGAATCCCAACACAAAAACACTACAAAAGAGGGAGATTTTGAGTATAATAATTAACTTTACTTGGCTACGAGGATATTAATTCCTACCTCACAGGGTATTAATGAGGTTAAATGATTTAATAGAAAATATTTTTCCAGCACTTCTTACTTGATCTCTTTCTCTATAGAACAAACTATTGGTCAATTAAAATGTTTCTTCTTAGTGACAATGAATATTATATTTAAACTGACAAGTATTTACCTCTCTTCTAAGATCCAGGTGCATAACTCATATTGGGTGTCAAACATGTCCAAAATTGAACTCAATGACTTTCTTACACACACACCCCAAATACATTTCTCCTCCAACATTCTCAGACTGAATAACCTCAGTATCAGCTAACTAACAAGAATCCTGAGGAACATCCTTGACTCTTCCATTCCCTCATCCCCACCATTCAGTAAGGTCTGTTATTCTGCTCATTAAATATTTCTCCAATATGTAACCTTGTTCTTGTCTTCCCTGCTAGTACTAGTTTAGAGGAGAAATGATTAGGGGTAAAACTAAAGAAGCAGTTGTGAATACAAGGAGAAAACAAATTAGAGAAATATTTAACAAGAGACGGACTTTTTAACTAATACATTTTTTTCTCTATAATACCATTAGAGGAATCTGTCTAAAATTCAAATATGATCATTACTCCACAATTTAAAATTTTCAAGTGACTGTTAATCCACACATAATAAAGCTCATATTGTTCATTATATACAAGCATGGTCTGACTCCAGCTTCTCTCTCTTGCCTCACTTTCCACCACTTCTCTTAGAGAGACCCTTTTCTCCTACCACACAGAATCACGAGGTTGTACAGATGCTTTTGAATGAATTATGTTCCAGTCTGTCCACATATCTCCTGGTAAGTGTCTATTCATCCTTCAAGACATCTCGGATTCTTATATTCTGTTACCCACAGATACACTCATGTGCTTCAAAACTGCTTATATAGCACTAATGTAGTATGTATTAAACCATTACCTTTTGCTATAGGTATTCATTGACACAGCTATCTCTCACCAAATTATGAATTCCAAACCAATGTCATAATTCTTTCATCCCTGGGACTTGTAGATGAGCTGGCACACTGACCAAAATGAACCAACACCTCTCACTACTTTAAAAACATCAGAAAACTTTGAGGGTTACTGCCATAAAATAATTTACTTTTCCATGAGATAAAAATTCTAATTTGGGGAAAGGATATCACAACTCCAAAAAAATTAAGATATGCTTAATCTAGAATGGAAATGTCCTTCCTTAATTGTATTCCCAATTAAGCTAAATGGATTTGTCTATGAACTATAAAGTGTTCTGGCCTCAGCCTCTTCTAAAAAGCTGGAGATGACAGTTTTCATTGCTATGTATCTCAGGCATACAAAATATCTCATTTCTACATGCATGATGTATAGTCAAATTATACACCTGGAACCTATGTAATTTGTACTAATCAATGTCACCCAAATAAAAGGAACAATAAAAATATTTTTAATAAACAATTAATATACATATATATATATATATATATATATATATGTATATATAAATTTCCAACTACATTCCTTGAACAGAACACAGGTAAAAATGTCCCATATTAAACACGCTTTTCAGAAAGTTAAGTGAGTGTTCCCAACATTAAACAATAATCAGATCAATCTGATTGAAGAAAAGAGAAGTAACATAGGTTAATAATCTTACTAATTTTTGAGTATTCTGAGATACTGATTTCAACAAGTATTTATACAATGGAATTGAACCAAGAGCTGTGAGAAAATACAAAGAAAATAAGCATGCACTTGAAGTTTTCTACTCTCTGGAAACTGTTAAATACCTAATAATGTGCTAAAATAAATAAAATGAGCTAAAACTGTGGAATGGAATAGAATTATTGTTGGAATTGTAAGAAGCAGCATGGAGAGGTTAAAAAATGTTTTATAGGAAGACAGGTGAGCATTCTGAAATGCATCAGGTAAAAGAGAGCCAAAAAAGCTGACAGAAATGTCAGCTGGTTATCGATAGGCGTCTCAAACATAACACATCAAAGCCAGAGCTCCTGACAGTGCCCCTCAACCCCGCTATTCCTGTCATCTTCACCAAATACTAAATGGCAATTCTTCCATTTATCCAGGCCAAAAACCTTGCTGTCATCCTTTATTTATCTTTCTCTCAAATCTCACACCTACTCAGTCAGCAAATCCTATCACTTTTACCCACATTTATCCAGAATTGACCTCTTATCGCCTCTAGAAAGTCACCATGGTACCACTTTGCTCAAACTATCCTACATGTCTCTGATCTCGTCTCTACTACTCTCTTTGCTTGCTGAGATTCAGTCACATAATCATATGGTTTCTCTAAAAAGCCAGGCATGTCCTACCTTGGGCCATCACACTACTGGCACACTCTTCTAGATCCATTGGCTGGCGCACTCTCATTTCTTTTGGGTCATTACTCAAAACTGAACTATTTACTGAGGCTTCTTCTTGTCACCTTATCTAGAAGTTCAACCAACAATTCCACTTTCAATATGTCATATCCCCTTTCCTTGCTTTCTTCTTACTATTTATCACCAATGTACATCATATTATAGTTAGTTACCATGTTTGCTTTTGTCTTCTCCAATGAAATGTAAATTTCATGAGGACACATTAAAGTACTTGATAAATATATAATAAATGAATGAACATCAAGCCAAATTAAAAATTTGCAATTAACAATTTGAAACATCTTACTGACAACACATGCAAAAACTTATCCTATGACATATGAGGACAAAATGCAAGGGAACTGTCTAGTAATACCTGAGAAAATAGATAAAGGGTACAGAAATACATAGCACAAAACTTGCTGTTCCCTTTTACCTCTCATTACAGAGACAAATCTTAGAAGAAGTTCACCTGTATAATTTCAGATTCACTTGTAAATTTTACTTAGGTCATATTTCAATGCTTACAGAATGCATATAGAAAGCTTCTGAACTCAAAACATAATGGCTGTTATGGAAAGCTCAACTATGTATGCTTGCCTAGTATAAGCTAAATTGTATTTAAAACCCAGAACCCTAATTAACAAAGACTTTGCCTTACTCAATAACTACATACCAAATATGGAACATCTATGTGCGGAGTATTCATTGTTTAGATTTTGTCAATTTAAAACTCATGTCTGAAGGAAAGGCTACAATCCATCCTGGTACATAAAATAAATTAGTGTTTTTGTACTCTAGAGAAAAATATGTGTTTAGCATCAAGTGGAATCAGCATATGACTAAATGCTTCTTTTTTTCTGCCTTGTTTCTATCATAAATACAACAGATGCAACATGCTGGAATGTGGACAACCCCCAAAAGGCTAGTGTTTTCTTCTAATGCAGAAATAAACTATTGAAAAATGCATTCCATATTTGCATACCAGAGTCAACAAGAATCCCTTCATTTTTTCATTGACACCAAGATTACTTTATGACTAAATATATCACAAAAGCCTATATAGTCCAAATGAAGCATAAGACTACCTTTGATATTAAACATGACTAAATATCTTACAAATTTATAGCAATCATCATTCAAGTTCAAGATAAATAATTGCCACATAAATGATTTAGAATTACTACAGTGCACACTTAAATCCTTGTCATTACCCCAATTCATGGGACACTCAAATGCATGAAACACATGTCTCCAAAAGTTAATAGAAGAGGACTATTTCTACATAAAGTATGAAAAAAAAATTATCTTAATAGGAAGACCTAGTTCTCTTCAACACCACTTCTTATAAAAGCATAATGCACAAGAAAAACAACTGCATATCACCGTTGGTCTAATTGTCCAGCTGTGTTCCTCAAGATTCTCTAGCTCCTACTATCACTTTGTGAGTTCAACTTGCATGCCCATTTCTATTCACTGTTGGATTTGTAAAAAATGAATATTAGAGACATTCAATTTCAGTCAAATCTGAAAAAATATTCTTCAACTTGGTGAAGATTTATGAAAAACCCACAGCTAAGAACATATTTAATGATGAAAGACTAAATGCTTTTTCCCTGTGATCAGAAAAAAGACAAAGATGTCATTCTCTTTCACTTCCATTCAAGGTTGTACTAGAAGCTCTAATCAGATAATTTGAAAAAAGGAAAATAAATAAAAGGCATCCATATTGGAAAGGAAGAAGTAAAACTATCTCTATTTGAAAATAATATTATCTGGAATACAGAAAATCCAAAGAAATTCACCAAAAAATACTATTAGAGCTAATAAATGAGATCACCAAGGTTGCAGGATACAATATCAATATGCAAAAAGAAATTATATTAGGACATATAAAAGGTACTATATACTTACAGTGAATGATCTGAAAATAAAATTAAGGAAACAATTCTACTATAATAGCATCAAAAAATAAAATAGTAATAAATTTGACAAAAGTGGTGCAAGACTTTTACACTAAAAATTACAAAACATCATTTTAAAAAATTAGAAAAGACTTAAATAAATGGAATAACTTTCCATGCCATGGACTGGAAGACTTAATATCATTATGATGGCAATATTTCTCCAAATTACACTATAAATTCAGTATAATTCCTATCAAAATGTCAGCTGTGTTTTTTGTAAAGACTGACAAACGAAGCTTAAATTTACATAAAAAATATGAATATAAACCCAGAATAACAAAAATAATTTTTGAAAAGAACAAAGGTAGAGAACTCACACTTTTCAATTTCAGAACTTACTACAAAGCTACAAGAAAGTGTGTTAATGGCATAAGGATACACATACAAATCAATGGAACAGAACTGAGAGTCCAAAAACAAACCCTTAATTGATTTTTTTTACTTCATTTTACTTTATACTTAATTGATTTTCAACAAAAGTACCAAGACAACTCAGTGATGAAAGAATAGTCTCTTCAGCAAATGATGTTAGAGCAACTGGATATTTACATTCAAAAGAAGGAAGCTGGACCCTTACTTCATTCTATATGCAAGAATTAACACAAAATGGAAATAAATCTTTCTAATCTTGGTTTCTTAGATATGACAACAAAAGCACACACAGTAAATACATATATACAAAAAATCCAGCCATAAAGGCCTCTATTTTCATATTACATAGCTGACTACTTTTCAGACAGCCCTCATATATAGGACTTCATCAAAACTAAACTCTTTTACATCAAATACTACCATCAAGAAGTGAAAGGACAACACATCGAATGATAGAAAATTTTTGCAAATCATATATGTGATAAAGGTTTTGCATCTAGAACAGCAGTGCCCAAACTTTTGGCTTCCCTGGGCCACACTGGAAGAAAATTGCCTTGGGCTACATATAAAATACACTAACACTAACAATAGCTGATGAGCTAAAAAAAAAAAAAAGAAAAGAAAAAAGTCGCAAAAAAATTTCATAATGTTTTAAGAATTTGTGTTGGACCAAATTCAAAGCCATCCTGGGCCACAGGTTGGACATGCCTGATCTAATTTATATAAAGAACTATAAAAAATCAATAATAAAAAGACAATCCAATTAAAAAGTAGAAAAGGATCTAAATAGGCATTTCTCCAAAGAAGATAGACAGATGGCAAACAAACACATGAAAGATGTTCAATATCATCAGCCATCAGGTCAATGCAAATAAAATCATAATGAGATACCACTTCACGCCCACTCAGATGGCTATGATCAAAAAGACAGACAATAACAAGTGTTGGCAAGGATGTGGAAAAAACAGAACTTTCACACATTTGTAAAAGCATTGTAAAATGGTGCAGCCAGTTTAGAAAACAGCCTGGCAGGTCCTCAAAATGTTAGTCATAGTGTTACCATATGGCCCAGCAATGCCTCTCCTCAGTACATACTCAAGAGAAATGAAAACATATGTCCACATAAAAACTTATACACAAATGTTCACAGCAGTATTATTCATGATAGCCAGAAAGTGTAAACAACATCAATGTTCATCAAGTGATGAATGGACAAATAAAATGGAGTATATCTATATAATAAAATACTATTTGTTCAATAAAAAGGAACAAAGTACTGATACTTGTTACATCATGATGACTCTTGAAAAGTTTATGCTAAGTGAAAGAAGCCAGTCCCATAATACCTCAGTACCTGATTTCATCTATATGAAATGTCCAGAAAAGGCAAATCTATAGAGACAGAAAGTAGATGAGTGGTTGCCTAAAGGAGGGTGAGGAGAACTGCTACTAACAAGGACAGGATTCCTTTTGGAAGTGATGAAAATGTTCTAAAATTGGATATACTGATCATTGTACAATTCAGTAACTATACTAAAAAACTATTGAATTGTATGCTTTAAATTGTCCATATTAAATAGTCCTAGTTTAATGTCACTCTTGTATTCCGTCTTTCGGTACTGTCAGTAGAATTTAACATTTTTCTGCCATGCAGTAAATTTGGAGAAAATGCAATCAATATCCAATAGCAAAATCATGCCAGAATTTAGGATATTGTTTTCTTCATTAGCTTCAAAGCAATAAATATCTGTAGTTGACTATATACTAACATTTCTTATTTCAAATTCTTTGATAGTTTCTTTCAACAAAAACAATATCATCAAAATAAAAAGTTCCTGAGATTTACATGGATAATAAAGACTGAATCAAGAAGATGGCATTTTTACAAAGAAGTAAACTAGCACAGAACAGCACCAACATGATATTCCATGTCTGAATTAAAGAAAAAGATGTGGTACTCAATGTTCTAAGTGGTTATGGAACCTGAGCCTACACCTGACCATTCTCAGGCATGTCAACTACAACTCAGAGTTGCCATTCAATTACTTGATTAAAAACAGCAGGCTACTGGTGCTGAAATAATGTCTAATGGTGTATGATTTCCTCTGATAAAAATGAGTAGAAAATGAATATTCTATTAGTTGTTGGATGTGAACTTAAATGGAGTATCCAAAAATTAGTCAACACAAAATCTTAAAGGAAACCTAAGTTCAGTCATTTAGCATAGCTGAGTATAGATGGAAAAAAAAAAAAGATAGTACATAGAACAATATGTTATCATCAGAAATTATTTAAATGTTTAAAAAGCATATTTGCAAATCATGTTATTCTCTGCATATCACATTATGCAGCTGACTTCAATCAACAACTGTTGGTCACTGATCTTACTAATTTTAACCATTTACAGATTTAAAGGAATGATATGCAACTCTTCAATAAAGATTTAAGCAATCTTGAATATAATTTATCCATTTATTCATTTACTGAAATCCAGTATGTGTCAGGCATTGTATAATGTAAGTAGTTAAAAGTAAATCCATGATTCCTATATGAAGGAGTATACACTGCATGGAAGGTAATATTTTAAATATTTTTATTCTATGAGCTGTGCTTTCACCAAAATCTCAGGAAATTCCTATTTCCCTAAAAAGAGTGATTTTACATTTTTGGATCTACAGTCTACTGTAACCTCAAGAACACTTCCAGCAATATCATTTCAGAGCTATTTTGGGGGGTTTTTGCAAGTTAGTTTTTCTTCTCAAAATGTCCTGCCCTTGGTTGTTTTTTCTTTTTAGTTTGCTTCTTTGTGAACTGAAAATAGAAATGGCTTAAAAAATATAAAATTCAGTTAAAAGGGATAAAACTGGCAAAGAATTATTATTTTTAAACCAAAGAAAAATATTTCTAAATCCATAGGTTAGAATATATGATAACCTTTCACAGAATTTACAAGAATCCCCAAGATACAAACCTTTTAAACAAATGAATAAATTATTCTAAAATATAGTATAAAGAAAAATATGCCATGTTCAATTACATAGACCAAAACAATTACATCTCCGAAAATCTGTCTTTTATTAGATTAATTACTAATGCTTAAGCTGAACATGCATCATTTGAAAGTATGAAAATTCCTTGGAAAAGGCAATTAAAATAAATACATAAATGGGTAAATGTTATGGTATGTGAATTATACCTTAATAAAGTGGTTAAAAATAAAGACAAAGACATAAGCAACAATTACATCATGAGAAAGTGGAGTAAAGGAGCATCTGTCATAGTCAGCAGCGCTTATATTTGAGGTATGCTAATACTTTTTACACTCAGAACCAATGAGGAAAAAGTGGAAGCCAGATTCAAGGGTGACAAGGTTTGGAAAAATGTCTGACTTAAATCATCTAAATGGGCCACATCATATTTATTAACAGAAAATAGTCTCAGTATAAATTATAAATAGAATCTCTTCTAGAAGATGCAAGCTGATGGCTAGTTCCCAACAATAAAGAATTCCAGACTTGGGGGAAAGGAAGCAATGTTCATTTAAACATAGATGTTCAGCATTAACAAATAGATTCATTTCCACAAGATCCTAACCAGTAGCCTGAATATTTGAGGAACATAATGAAATCCCAGGAAAAAGCATGGCAGTTATTATGTGGGAAATTAGAAGGTCACCTAGTGTCTGGGGTTTCAAGGAGGCAGTGTTTCTAGAACAGATATGGAGAAAGAGACAAGGAAAATGTAGAAAGGCAGTAGGGATTGAGCTACACTCCAAATATTCTAGAGAACAGGATTTGCAAGAGGGGTGAGAATGACAACATGCATCCCATCCCCTCTCTCACTCTGACTCTTACTCATGCTCTGCCTCCCTTATGATTAAACATCTAGGGAAATACAAACATCTGCAATGGAAGCCACTGAGAGATTTAGCTCTTAGAGTGGGGAATGCAGAGTCATAGGAGGTAACAGGGGATGCCAGAAACACAAGAGAGTATAGTTGTTTCTTGGAGAGTTTTCTTTAACAGCAATGCCAAAGAAAATCACAAACGAAAAACAATAATGACCAATGATGATGATGATGACGATGATGATGATGATGACGATGATGATGACGATGATGACGATGATGATGATGATGATGATGATGATGATGGAGATGGAGATGAACCCTGACTGGCAGAACAAAGCAAGAAAGAATCCTGGGTCTATGCCTGAGCCAACACAGAAGGGCTGGAAAAGGATGCAATATGAGGGCCACTCAAACATCCACAGTTCACTCTCTATTGGCCAAACTCAGGATCCAGCACCCCAAGACTGAGCCACAGGAGATAGGTATTGAGTGTCTAACTATACAGGTGGTAGGGTCCCAGGTACTGTCTTTTCCTTCTATACTTTATACACAGAGAAGAGTTTCTTTAAAGCTGCAATACTGTTTTTTTTCTTACCAATTTATTTTCTAATATATTTTCTACATCTTTATAAGCTCCTCTGTTATTCTTTTCAGGATTTACCAACTTCCTACTGTTGGTATGGAGAGCACCAGTGAAGAGAAAGAAACGAAATCCAAAGTTGCATTCATAAAGGCAATGTCCCCAAGTGACTCTCAAGATGCAATTTGGATTTAGTTCAAAATATGTAATGACTTGTAAATTAATGAAAGATACTAACAAGTTGCAGGATCTAAGAAAAGCCACTTACATAGGAAAAAAGAAGGGACAAGAGGGATGAATAAAAACTAACGTGTATTCAGTCTATCATATAGATGCCAATGTTTCGGGTGCTTTCTCTTTTCTGTGAAGAATCCTTATCATCACTCTTATAAATAATAAGAACAGAAAAGTTATAACTCATCCAGAGGACTGCTGCTTTAGTTTGGCTTTCTGAACAAAACCCATGCTCTGAACACAATGCAATTCTACCACTATTAACGTATCTCTTAAACTCATTTTTTCTAACATATTAAATGAGATGTCTAAATTTTCAAGTGTCACCCTAAAATAAATTTTTGTGTGATTATTCCTATGGTACAAAACTACAATAATTTCTGAATCTATCGACTTTAAAATTCTCTAATTATCTCTTAATCAAAAATTATTCAGAGGAAAAAAATATACAGTCTAAAATCCTGTAAAAGCATATTGTCTAATTGACACTACATACAGTGATTAGTTTGTGTCAGCACTACCATACACATGCTATGAATATTACATGTTTTAATCCTATTATTTTTATCCCCACTTTTCAGGTAAAGTTAAAAAGCTGCCCAAAGTCAAAAAGCTGGAAAGAGATGGAGGTAAGATTTAAACCAAAATATTCTGGCTCCAGAGACCAGGTGATAGACCGTCCACTGAGAACTGAAAACATCCCAGTGGAGGTTCATAGTGTTTTAATTTTCTATACATTTTCTTACTTGGTCCCATTATATTGTGCTTATTACATAGATTAATAAATTAAGAAAAATGGCTTGTTCAATGTCATGCAGCTATCAATTGGCAGAAAACACATCTAATTTTTGCAATATACCATGAGAGCTTGTTAGTAAATCCTTACCAGTAAAAAGAAAGCACCAGAAAAATAATAATTTAAATATAATGTTATATAGATATTATAAAGCTATTACATACTTATTAATAGGAATAATAGATAAGAGAGACAGTGAGAATAGCAGCAGGAAATCTGTTATTTCTCTCCTTTGAAATTTTTGTACATTGTTAAATTTCATTTTCTTCTCCATCACTGAACTAAGCTAGATTACAGTAAGACCTTTATAGCTTAGAGATTTAAGAAACTCAATCAAACCATTATGAAAAACATTATTTGCAACCACCTTTCTGTGCTTTGCTTTCTTTAATTTGGCGTTAATTATTTTTTTTCTGACTATATTTATTGTTCACCAAACTGGGAAACCTACTCTTGATACGAGAACGCAATGCCTTGTCATGTTGATTTTACCCCAGTCTGAAATGTTTACTTGATCACCTCATTACCTTCTTTTGATCCATTTTAATAGCTAAAATATTAGAGCATTACATTTATTTTTATTATTAAATTAACAATAAAGATAGGCCATAACAACCATGTTACTTTAACTCTCTTTTGGAGAAAGTCATGGACACATAAATTTCATCACTACTGGATGTTTATCTGGATGAAGGATCACTCAATGTGGATGACAGTTGTTTCCTCTAAAACCTCTTTATCCCTACATTCAATTAAATGACATAAGATGGTATGCTCTAGCAATTTCCTTAGGGTTAATTATCTAGGAATTTAACATTGCTTTGAAAAGATTCCAAGTAATGTTAGGTACTTAATTTATTTCCACCAGTAGGAGAAACAGAACCCAATATAAAATATTATATCCAAGTTTTAATTAAGATCATTTAAGATCAAATAACAGAGTTAACAGGGAAATACGGGGGTGAGGAGGACAGTAAAACTTCAACAACATCATGAACACTGAAAATACCTAATGGTATTATTTAATGAACCTCAGAACAAAATCAGCTTAAATATTTAAGACTGACAGAGTTTAGCTAAACAAAAATATTTAAAATGGCAAAATGCAAATTCTACTTAATAGTGTCTTCCTTCAAATTAAACAAGGAGCACTCTTGCTAATGTTTTATGCTCACATATAAGCACCTGCTTATGTGTCATACACTTTACCAGTTTCCAGCTATAAACATGTTTATAATTTTAGAATTCTGAAAGCAAAATATTCATTTTATAAGTATAAAGCAATATCAAACAATAGTTATTCAAATAGTTTCTTGATCATCATGTGATGCTTACACAGCAGGACTTTTTAAGTGTGTGAGTGATAACTACATAGTTACCTATAATTCTGAGCCTGTTGTTTCAAAAGCAAGCAGGCTCTTGGGGAATTAAAGATGAGATCTGTGTTTTTTAACCAAGATTAATCCAGATTAAAAAATGTATAAAGGTTCCTAGAGCTCAATGCTGAAAGCACAAATTTCAGTTTAAACCAGAGAAGGAACAGCTAATGTTCTCATGGCCACACTGATTTTCTCACATTATACCTGGACAGAGCTCTTGCTCTAATTATGTTCTTATAGGAATGCCTTATTACATATAATGTGAGAAATAGTATAGGGAGATATCTTGTGTCTCTTGGTTTGTGTTTGTTTTCTATTTATAACCTTAATGTTTTATTCAGTGAGGTTTTGTATTTAATAAGGACTCTTCAGTACATGGATTCTAATCACAAACACAACTACAAGGTTCTCTTAAACAATGGGTGAACTAGTGATTCATGCATGGGTTTTTTTCCTCATAATTATGCCATTTAATTATTCATTCAGACACTTTTTGCTTTACATTTTTTTGGTCTAGTTATGTCTCTTTTTAAAAGACTATTTGGGTAAGGAACACTGAATTTGTTTTTTGGTTACAAGTAGTGAAGAACAAATAATATTACAAAGACTGTAAAATAAAATACAGAACTGAGGTTTTGTGTAGATTTCTATGACTTTTCTGAAAGAGAGGACAAGTCTGCATGTATGATTTTCAGGACCAGAAAGTAATGACCATTTAGATTCTACTTACATCATTATCACAAATTTAATAAAATTGACACAAATACCCAAGAATTTTTGAAGTAATCCATTTCCTCAGTATTGCCTACTGTGTGTCAGGCAATCAGCCAAGCACCTTAGATACAGACATTAACAAGGATAAATGCTTCCTTTGTTCTTTCTACAAATGCAACCCCTCTCCAAAAATGTGAGTGTTCATCACTCAATTCAACAATGATTATTTATTACTAGATTGTTCACAATACCCAAATTCCCTTAAAATAACCATGGTTTTCCAAAAGTAAAGACCTAGCAATCTTTCACAGCATTTTTTTTAGTCTGCAACTTTTTAACCTTAAAGTGATGCCCAGTTTAATATATCTTTCCATAAAAACTGAGGACTCATTGTTGAATAGATCTTAAAAATCAGTTACTTTCTCAGTAGAAAAACATTTAAGCATTCATCACATCAATATGTAACTTAAATATGTTTTAAATGACCCAAGTACTGTTTTGGGATTAGAGATATTCAAATATTCTCTCAAGAATATTCTCCAAAACATACTTATAAATGTTTAGATTTTTTAACCTATTAGCTATATACTACTACTATAACCTAAGTTCCCATTCTACAGAACCTAAAAATCCCACAGAGTGAAACCTAAGATAGTCTTAGTGTCCCTTGGTTGTCTCTCCATGTTTTTATCCATAAAAATTGGTGACACATTTTATAATAGCTCCTTGATAAGCCTTAGGACTCAAACATAAATCAAAAACTTCACATTTCAACCTTGACCCTGAAGTTGTATTATTTATCCAAATCAGAAAAAGCATTTAGAATTAAAAGATCTGGGTATAATTTTGGCTCACTTACTTCTCAGCAATTCCATAAGACCTTAAGCAAATTCTTTACTTTAGACACTTGGATTACTTTACAGAGACTAAGTAAACCTTACCATCAGAAGGGTTTGAAAAAGATTACAGTAAGATAATGTGCATGTGAAAGTACTTAAGGTGTATATTCTATATCTCTGAGATCGCTGCATGCTCCCTACTTCATGACTATTTTTATACTACTTTCTGTTCTAACTTCCTTACTTCTAACTCCCATGACCCTCTATGATGTTCCCTAAGAAACATATTCTTAGTTTCTCAGGCACAGGGAGCTAGGTGACCTCACTCTCTGACTTTGCTTCTTTCCTATGACCACTCAGGTGGAATGGCTTTATAACTAGCATAGGCAGTTTCCCATAAAGTATGATTGGAATGGTATTGGAAAGACCACTTTTCCAAACACAATTCTGCTATTGCTTTGGTCACTGTACGCAGTTCCAACATTACAAATATATTACTTTGGGTTAAGGTATTATCTTGTCATCAATCCCTTATTAGATGACAGAACCCCAAACAGATCAATTTATCATGCAATATGTACTTGCTAGGCATAGGTTATATACATTAGTACTGTGCTCAATAACAAATAAACCCAAGAACAAGTGTCATTTTCTAAATAAGAGCCATGATCTGGAGGGAGCAGGACCACAGAGGAGAGGTATACGTCACTCAGAACACTAATGAAGAAGGAAAAACAGGCCAGGAACCTAAGTTCTAAGGAATGCAGACTCATAATGAGAAGGAATGCCATTTGGAAGAGGATCTAACGTGATTCTAAAGGAGAGAGGGCAAGAGGGTGACCAGGGAGAAGGTCCCTAAAGCCACTCCCAGAAAACACAATTGAATGGCCATCCAGGAGCCAGGAAAGAGGACCTGAGTGACACAGCGAGAGCTGAGAAATCCACCCATCACAAGAAAACACCTGAAGGTTGGAGAGAGGGGGTGCAAATGAGAGAAAGGGGAGGGAGCAGAGATGGATTGCAACAGGACCTCATCGGTGCTGACTATCCGGGAGCAAAACAGTGCACAGCAGTGGGAAGACCAAGAGGCGACAACAGTGAAAAGCCAGCCTAAGTGGCAGAACAGTAGGAGACCATGGGGGAGCTGGGCCTTAGAGTAGAGTGTTGGGGACAGAGCTTGGGGACCAGCCTCTGTGGTTTTTGAGTAGTAAGAGGGCTGAGCAAAAACACTGAAAAGCTGCAGGCTGAGGTGGAGACCCAGAGACAGCATCTTGGCTCTCGGGGCACCTCACAGCCTGCAGCATTTGCATGCACAACTCCTCTGCAGAGCCTAGTTCCTGGCCCAAGGCAAGACAAGTAGGCAGCCATCTGGCCCACGTCTTTGGACTTGTGATTCCTGCATGCCTGCAGACTTCACCCCTAATGGCTGGTCACTAGAGCAGGCCTGGGAAGAAAGGCAGATTTGATAGCATTCACCCCAGCCAGTGAGAAAAGGCTCAGACTCAATCCCATCACCGCCCTTGTCTCCCCCAGCTTCCCCAGCAAAGGGCAGAAGGTGGAGCTACCCCAGCGTGCATTTTGTTGGCCTCTCCTCTCACCTACAGCCTCCCCAACCAAATGCAGGAAGCAGAGGGACAGTGGATAGACATGCCCTACCTCAAAACACAGTTGGAGATCAGAGATAAAGCTTAACCACCTCCCCTCTCTCCCGATATTTGCACCTCTAGTGCCACTTAGTGTCTCTCCTACAGCAAGACACCATAAAAATACTAATAAGAGAAGGCAAGAGCTCCTGGGCTCTGATGAATATAAAGCCCTCATGTGAAAGAACAAGTGCACGGCAGAAAATATGGGTACCCTGGGATCTAAAGCTGCTCAAGAAGATGAAAAATCTCCAGAAAAGGATCTCATACACCTAGAAATTTCTGAACAAAGTGTCAGAGAATTTAAAGTAGCCATTCTAGATGCTTTGAGAGAAATGAAAACATACTGGCAGAAAACTATAACTAAGGTGAATGACCTAAGAAAGGAAATCTGTCAACAAAAGAAACAATTTAACAAAGCAATTCAAAACATAAGGAAGATCAAGAAGGAAATTTGACAGATAAATAATACAATGAAAGAAGTGAGAAACAAAATAACTGTGATAGGAAAGAGCCAACCAGATGGAAGACAGAATTACTAATATTGAAGATCAGAACATGGAAACATCACAAAAAGAGGAAGATAAGAAATACAGAATCAAAAGAATTGAAAGAACTCTGCAAGAAGTATTTGACTTCATGAGACAAAACAACATCAGGATAATAGGATTAGAAGAAGGAGTAGATCATTCTACAGAGAACATATGCAAACAAATAGTAAATAAGAACTTTCCAAACCTCTGGAAAGATCTGGAACCCCAAATGCAAAAACAAAATAGATCCCCCAGATATCTGGACTCTAGCAGGTCTCCAAGACACAGGGTACTAAAGATGTCAAAAACTAAAGACAAAGAGACAATTCTCAAGGCAGCCAGGGGAAAAAAAAAAAAAAAAGAATTACAACCTTTAGAGGTAAACCCATCAGACTGTCATCAGACTTCTCAGCAGAAACTCTACAAGCCAGGAGGGAGTGGAATCCAATATTCAAAAATTTAAAAGAGAGGAACTTACAGCCAAGAATAAATTATCCAGCAAAATTACCCTTCAAATATGAAGGAGGAAGAAAGACCTCAGACACAGAAGCTGAGGGAATTTGCCAGCATGAGGCTGGCACTTCAAGAAATACTGAAGGAGGCTCTTTGACCTGAAACAAAACATCAAGACAAATGGAGCAGTGTTGGGGCAACAAGAAAGAAACAAAAATAAAACAAAACAACAACAAAAGAGTAATGGCCACAGGAAATCCTCACATATCGATCATCTAAATGTTAATAGACTGAACACACCAGTAAAGAGACACAGAGTAGCAGACTGGATTAAAGAACAAAACCCATCCATATGCTGTCTCCAAGAGACACACCTCAGCCATAAGGACAAACACAGACTCAGAGTGAAAGGATGGAAAACAATACTCCAAGCAAATGGTAACCAGAGAAAAACAGGAGTTGCCATACTGATACCTGATGAAGTAAACCTCAGGTTAAAAAACATAGCAAGACACAAAGATGGACATTACATAATGATAAAAGGCACAATACAACAATGAGAAGATTGGACACTAATTAATATATATGCTCCCAACCAGGAAGCACCAACATATACAAACCAACTAGTAACAGATCTGAAAGGAGAAACCGACAAAAGCACAATCATTGTGGGAGATTAAACATCTCCCTAACAGCCATAGACAGATCATTCAAATAGAAAATAAATAAGGAAATATCAGCCCTAAACGACACATTACAGCAACTGGACATAATTGACATTTATAGGACACTTTGTCCAGCTAAAAGGGACTATACTTTCTTTTCTAGTGCACATGAAACATTCTCAAGGATAGACCACATACTGAGACTACAAAAGTAGCCTCAGCAAAAGAAAGAAGATTGAAATCATGCCAAGTGTACTCTCAGACCACAAAGCTTTGAAATTGGAGATCAACTGTAAAAAGAAAGCAGAAAAAAACCACATATACCTGGAGATTAACCAACATCTTATTTAAAAATGACAGGATAAACAAATAAATAGAAGGGGTTAAAAATATATAGAAACTAATCACAATGAAAATACCACATATCAGAATTATTGGGACACAGTGAAAGCAGTAATAAGAGAGAAATTCACATCATTACAGGCCTATCTTAAGAAACGAGAAAAATCACAAGTAAACACTTTAGCATCCCATCTTTAAAAACTAGAAAAAGAAGAAGAGACAAAACCCAAAGTCAGCAGAAAGAAAGAAATAATAAAAATTAAAGCAGAGCTAAACCAATTAGAGGACTGGACAATTAAAAAATTAATATTACGAAGAGCTGTTTCTTTGAGAAAGTCAACAAAATTGAGAAACCCCTGGCTAGACGAATCAAAGGATGAAAGGAAAGGACATAAAATTAGAAATGAAAGGGGAGAAATTACCACTGATACCACAGAAATACAAAGGATTATAGGAAAATGTTAGGAATGGCTTTATCTCACTAAATTTAACAACCTAGAAGAAATGGACAAGTTTCAATAGCCAAGAGATTGAAATGACTATCCATAATCTCCCTAGAGGCAAAATCTCCCTGGACCAGATGGTCTCACCAATGAGTTCTACCAAGCATTCAAAGAAGAATTAACGTCTACCCTCCTCAGACTCTTCCAAAAAATTGAAGAGGAAGTAATACTTCCTAACTCATTCTATGAGGCTAGTATTACCATTAATACCAAAGCCTGGAAAAGACAACACATAAAAAGAAACTATAGACCAATTTCTCTGATGAACACAGATGCAAAAATCCTAAACATAATATTAGCAAATAGAATACAACAATGCATCAAAAAGATTATACATCATGATCAAGTGGGATTCATCCCGGGAGCACAAGGATGGTTCAAGACACGAAAATCAACCAATGTGAAACATCACATAAACCAAATAAAAAATAAAGACCATATGGTCATATAAATAGATGCAGAAAAAACATTCCACAAAATACAACATCCATTTATGATCAAAACACTGAATTAAATAAGTATAGGAGGACAGAATCTCAACATAACAAAGGCCATATACGACAATCTCTCAGCTAGCATCATACTGAATGGGGAAAAGCTGAAGCCTATTTCCCTAAAATCAGGAACAAGACAGGGATGGCCCCTGTCACCACTGCTATTCAGTATACTACTGGAAGTTCTAGCCACAGCAATCAGACAAGAGAAAAGAATAAAATGAATACAAATTGGGAAAGAAGAGATCAAATTGTCAATATTTGCAGATGACAAGATCCTTTACATAGAAAATTCCAAAGATTCCACAAGGAAACTATTACAAACAATAAATGAATACAGTAAAGTTGTACTATACAAAATCAGTGTACAAAAATCAATAGCATTCCTATATACAAACAACAAATCTTCAGAAAAAGAAATGAGGAGTCAATTCCTTTTGCTATCACAATAGAAAGAGTGAAGTACCTGGGAATTGAATTAACAAATAATGTGACAGACTTATACATGGAAAACTATAAGACGCTTTTGAAAGAAATTGAAGCACACACTAAGAAATGAAAAAATATTCCCTGTTCATGCATAGGAAGACTAAACATTGTTAATATGGCCATTTTGACCAAAACAATCTACAACTTTAATGCAATACTTATCAAAATCCCACAATCATACTTTTGTGAAATAGATAAAAGAATTATCAGACTTATATGGAACCATAAAAGACCTCAAATTTCCAAAGCAATACTACATAAAAAGAATAAGGCTGTTGGTATTACACTCTCTGCCTTCAATTTATATCACAAAGCATCAATAGTCAAAACAGCTGGTATTAGCAGAAAAACAGAAACATAGACCAATGGAGCAGAATGGAAAACCCAGAAATAAATCCACATATTTACATACAAACAATTTTTGATAAAGAAGCAAAAAATATGCAATGGGGAAAAGATAGCCTCTTCAGTACGTGGTGCTGGGAAAGCTGGAAAAACATATGCAAAAGAATGAACCTGAGCTATGAACTCTCACCATACACAAAAATTAACTCAAAATAGATTAAAGACCTTCATATAAGACCCGAAACAATAAACTGTATAGACATAACGTAAATACTAAACTTACAGACCTAGGGCTCAAGGAAGACTTCATGAACCTGTCCTCAAAGGCAAGGGAAGTAAAAGCAAAAATAAATGAATGGGACTATATCAAACTAAAAAGTTTCTGCACAGCAAAAGAAACCATCAACAAAGCAAAAAGACAGCCAACTGAATGGGAGAAAATATTTGCAAACAATGCATCTGATAAGGGTCTAATATCTAAAATATATAAAGAACTAATACAACTTAACAAAAAAAAAACAAACAACCCAATTAAAAAGTGGGCAGAAGAACTAAACAGATACAAATGGCCAGCAGATATATGAAAAAAATGCTCATCCTCATTAGCTATCAGGGAAATGCAAATCAAAACCACAATGAGATACCATCTCACACCTGTTAAGAATGGCTATTATCAGCAAGACAAGGAATAACAAGTGCTGGAGAGGATGTGGAGAAAAAGGAACTCTGGTACACTGCTGGTGGGAGTGCAAACTGGTACAACCACTGTGGAAGGCAGTGGGGAGGTTCCTCAAAAAACTGGGAATGGAGTTACTATACTACCCCGCAATTCCCCTTCTGGGGATCTACCCAAAAGACTTGAAAACCTTAGTCCACAAAGACTATGTACCCCAATGTTCATCGTGGCGCTGTTCACGTTGGCCAAAACATGGAAACAACCAAAGTGCCCTGGGACAGATGACTGGATAAAGAAGCTGTGGTACATATACACAATGGAATATTACTCAGCTGTAAGAAAAGATGAACTACTGCCTGCCGTTCACAACAAAATGGATTGACCTTGAGATCATCATGCTAAGCGAAATATTCCAGACAGAAAAAAAAACAAAAACTATGACTTCACTCATATACAGAATATAAAACCATAAGCAGCAACAACAAAAAAAACCAAACAAACAAAAAACACATGGACACAATCAATAGTTTAATGTTTATCTGGGGACAAGTGGGGAGGGAAAAAAAGGAGGAGAAGTGGGAGAGGAGGTAGGGGGAGCTAAATATATGGTGATGGAAAGAGAACTCACACCGGGTGGTGAACTTACTATACAACACGTTGACAATGCACTGTACAATTGTACACTTGGAACCTATGTAATTCTTGTTAACCAATGTCACTCTAATAAGTCTAATTAAAAAAATTCACATAAGAAAACAAAGTGATTGTAAAACAAACTATGGCATTTGCTGCTTCTCTATAATTAGCTTTCCCTTTGTAAGTAGTCTTAATCAAGAAATTTGGCAACTAACGTAAAATACTTTCTCCACAAAATAATTTCAGGAACTATCTTAAACACAGAAAACATGGTAGCTGTGATTTGGCAAGTGCCCAAAAATCCCCTCCCTTCCAAATCTCTCTTATATCCAGTACCTAATTTCATTCTCATCCATTAGTCAAGAAGTGCCCAGCCCATAATGACACCTTTGAATTCAAACACTGCAGATATGAATAATATTCAATCACACCATATTATGTGATTACCATTGATAAATACATTTCTTTGTCTGACTACAGAAATTTAAAGAGTAAAGTGCTCTGATATAGAAATGGGTCAGTGATCATTCATATGGTCAGTCTGACTGTAAGTCAGTTTAGAGAATGTTTTTAAATAAGTACAGGACTTCTTGTGCTCCACAATTTGTCTAGGACCACCCTGACAACCCAGTTATGTAACCAAACACAGCTCACATTGACAAAGAGATGCACTGAAATGATGAGATTATAAAATTCACACAGAAGTTATTTGAAATCTCCCCAAACTTAATGCAAGGCCAAGCTTTAAAACTGAAAGGGACAGAAATGCTAAGAACACTGCCTGCAATTTAACTGAGTTGAAGGAGTTAAAAAGTCCTAGAACAAACCAAGAAACTTGAAAAATATATGAATGGTCTTTAAAAACAACATTTGAAAAACTGTATGTCTGAAATATCAGTACTGTGGGTGCCAACAAGGAAGCATTTTGTAATGACTAACAAATTTAGGTATCTTTATGTGAAGACTGATTATATAACGCATAATAACGTGAAGTAGGGAAAAGACTAAGGCATGCTTTCTCATTAGTTCTGGCTTAGAACCACATTGCATAACATCACCAGATTTATGAATATAAAAGCAGCTAAAAAAATCCATGACTCTTCCCTGAATCAGATCACTTTTATAGCTCAAAGAGGCTGTCATTTCAAATACCTACATTTATTCAAAATGTTTTCATTGTCTCCATTTAGCATAAAATCTCAAAACTACAGTATTCAGTAAGGTCATTAAGTGGTAGTTGGACTAGGAAAATAATTCAGAAAAGAAAAATCAGAGGAAAAAATCTTCCATTTCCATGATGCTGCCTCTAGTTCATGTTTTTTTCTTTACATGCACAGCTACACAAAGTCCTAATATTTGAATAAAATGCACATATTTTAAGAAGTCAACTAACAGTTAACACTAATGTAGCACTTATTATACTATGTATAGGCACTGTTCTAAGAGGTTTACGTGTATTACATAATTTAAATATATACTCAATACATTTCAATAGTATAATGTTATTTATACTTAAGAGATACAGAAACGAAAGTAAGAATGTAATTGTTAGTCAAAAGCTCCAGAATTAAGGACAAGAAATCAAAGTACAAACAAATCCCTATATCCCAATCAAAATGACAATAATCTCATGCCTTTTAGACTGAAAAATAAAGAGAAAAATCAAAGGGAGAATAAAAAAGGCAATGGTTATTATTATAAATCACAAATTTTCACAGATAATAAAGTGAACACAGTATTGAATTTAAGAAATTTAATTCCATGATAACAGGACACCTGATGCAATTTAGTTACTTACTATATTTTAAAAATTGCTACACATGCTGTATAAGTGGCAAGGTTTTGTTGATTTTTCTATGACTATTTTTTAAAATTGTAAATCAGAAAATTCACTCAAGTTGAAGATCAACTGTTCTACAGATGACTGGAGAAGACAATAAAGATTTTCAGAAGAAAGGCAAATTTATTACTACTAACCAAGAGATTCTTGGCTTCCATTAGTTAGAAGTAGGACCTAACTGAGCACTAGATTATAAGGATATTTTACAGAGGCAATCTAGACTATAAAACATTAACAAGATCTATCAAGAGACGTCTGTCTATACTTCCATAAATCACAAAATTCATAACCATTTTTAAAAAGCAGAACAGCCCACGTTCCCACTGGTTTCACAAAAGTCTGCCCATGGATCTTTGGCAGAAGGCAGATGTCCCTATCAGAGACAAAGAGAAGAATAAATAAAACAAGAAACAAGAGTATGCAGCCTAAAATGATTTAAAACTTGTCAGGAATAAAATCATTGCACAAAAGCAGAGGTAAGTCTAAAAATGATAATGCAAAATAATACAAAGAGGTGAAAATCAGCAAAGGCAAGTATCACAGTAACTTACTGCTCATTCTGAAATTACAAACTCCAGGGTTCTTTAAATGAGTCTTCAGTGGGAAAGTATTTAAACAGAAAGTGCTGTACAAGTTCAAGTAATCAACATCTTACATGCTTATGACATGAATTACTTGGTGGGGTGAGAGGAAAAAACTTGATATCACAGCACAGCACTTAGAGAAAACTAAGTCTGCATAGGCTAGGAGGGCCAGATGGTAAGCAATCTGAAATTATATAACAAGCAGTGGCTAGAGTATTTATTCAAACTAGTCAACCATTGTTGCAAGGCCATGGTACCCTCCTTTTACAAATGAGCTCCTGCCTCAGCCTTGGCTTCATCACCTTCCAGAGGCCCAAAACATCACTCTAGTTTAATACCTGATGGAATTGCAGTGATTTCAGGCCTAGTACTATTGTAATCAGGCATATTTTTATTATAGCATCATAAACCACTTTCAACAACTTTCCTGGATGTCTCAGAACTGTTCTGAGAGATAAAAGTCACAGGTGGATAAAAGGTTACTGATGCATTGATTTGTGGCATGGAAAACTGTGTATAAATTTTTCCTTTGGTATTAAAGTCCAAGGGGTAAATTAAAAAGTGCAGATGGTTGCCTTCATTCGTTACAAGCACCTATTCATAAAATAGAAAAAACACCTTACTCTTGAAGAAAGGATTTAGAGTGCTACCAAAAGACCTCAATCTTCCTCTTTCCAGCCTCCCTGATTCATCTTGGTAAAGATATTTTTCATAACCCCTTCTCTCTATGCCAGAGAAAGTATATGCAGACTAAAAAAGAAGTAGTACCAGATGTGAAATTCTATAAAATGCCAACTGATTCACACCCCAGACTCTGAGGATTTACACACACTTCCACTGTTGGCAGGGCCAAGAGTAATGAGAGTTCTGCTGTTCCTGGTGAAGAACCAGCAAATCAGAGCAGAAAAGGACATCTACCCCAGGGAAGGAGAGCTTCAACTCCAATAAATGAGGCAACACTGATGAGATGAAAGTTACATTTAAGTCACAAAGCCACTGGGACTGGAATGTAACAAACAAAACAAAACAAAACAAAACAAAAGCATCAGACAATAAAGCAATTTGGTAATGTCAGCTTTTTTACTACTGTGCATGGAGAAAGCTCCTTTCAAAAACATACAAACATTAAAACAAGGATCAAAAAGAAACTATTACTTTACAAAATTTTATAGTCAGGAAATATGAAAAATTAATGGCTACAGTTTATTGAGGACCTACTATGGGTCAGGGTCTTTACACATTTTGTCTCATTTAGTATACTTGATTTAGACAGACCCATTTTAAAGAGGAGGAAAGAAGCTCAGAGAGAACCAATAACTAACTTGAAGCCATGCTGCTAGAAAGGAACAGAAGTGGTATTCAAATGAAAATGGGATAATATCCAAAACATATTTTTAAAAACCCCATACAATTCAACAACAATAACAACAAAAACAGTGTAGTTAAATACGGGCAGAGGACCTGAACAGACACTTCTCCCAAGAAAATAAACAAATGGTCAACAGATATATGAAAAATTGCTCAACTTCACTAGCTGTTATGGAAATGCAAAACAAAACCACAATGAAATACCACCTCACATCTGAGAATAGCTGTTATCAACAAGACAAGTAATAACAACTGTTGGAGAGGCACTGGACAAAAAGGAACCCTCCCTCATACACTGCTGGTGGGAATGTAAACTGGTACAGTCACTGTGGAAAACAGTATAGAGATTCCTCAAAAAATTAAGACTAGAGTTACCATGCAACCCAGCAATCCCTGTTCTGGATATCTCTCCAAAAAATGTCTGAAAATTTATCCATAAAGATATATGCACCCCTATGTTCACTGCAGCCACATTTACAATAGCCAAGATATGGAAACAACCTAAGTGACTATCAACAAATGAGTGGATAAATAAGATGTGATATACTACTACTAATGAAACACTACTGAGAGCAGGGCAAGCTGGTGACCACGGAGGAGGTCCCTAAAGCCTCTCCTAAAAAACACAATTGAACAGCCATCCAGGAGCCAAGAAAGAGGACCCTGAGTGACAAAACAGCAGCTGAGAAATCCACACATTGCAAGGAAACACCTGAAGGTTGGAGAGAAGGGAGTGAGCAGGAGAGAGGGGAGCAAGCAGAGACGGATCGCGACAGGACCCGACCGCAGGTGACTATCCAGGAGCAGCACAGTGCACGGGAGTGGGAAGACCAAGAGGCGACAAGAGTAAAAGCCAGCCAAAGTGGCAAAACAGGGGGAAACTGTGGGGGAGTGGGGTCTTAGAGCAGTGTGTTGGGGACAGAGGTTAGGGGCCAGCCTATGAAGCTCTTGAGTAGCAAGAGGGCAGAGTGCGGACTCTGAACAGCCACAGGCTGAGGTGGGGTCCCAGAAACAGCACCTCGGCTCCTGGCACCCTCATGGCCCACAGAATGCACATGCACAGCTCCTCCACAGGGCCACAATTCCTGGCCCATGATGGAGGCAAGTTGGCTGCCTTCACACAACTTATGACATCAGGCCCATGGCTTTGAACTTGTAGTTTGTGTACGCCCAGCACCCACATGTGGTGTGAGCCTGCAGACTCCACCCCTAACGGTTGGTCACTAGAGCAGCCCTAGAAAGAAAGGCGGATTTGCTAGCATTTACCCCAGTCATCAAGAGCAGTCTCAACCAGCATCCCCCAGCTTCCCTAGAATAGGACAGGAGGTGGAGCTGCCCCAGTGCACTTTTTTGGTGGCTTCTTCCCTCTCCTACAGCCTCCCCAAGGAACTGCAGGAAGCAGAGGGATGAAGGATAGAAGCACCCTGCCTCCAAATGCAGCTGGAGACCAAAGATAAGGCCTAAATACCACCCCTCTCTCCCAAACCTTGGTCCCCAGTGCCACCTATTGTCTGCCCTACAGCAAGACACCATGAAAATTCTAATCAGGGCTCCTAGGCTCTGCTGAACATAACGCCCTCATGCTAAAGAAGAAGAACCCAGCAGACAGTATGAATTCCTTAAAATCTAAAGCTTCTCAGAAAGAACATGAAAAATATCCAGAAGACAGTTTCATAGACATAGAATTCTCTGAACTAAGTGACAGAAAATTTAAAGCAGCCATTCTAAAGGCCCCTAGAGAAATGAAAATATACTGGCAGAACACTATAACTGAGGTGAATGAATTAAGAAAGGAGGTCTGTGGACAAAAGGAACATTTTAACAAAGAAATTCAAAACATAAGGAAGATTAAGATGGAAATTTGAGAGATAAATAATACAATAAAAGAAGTGAGAAATTAAATAACTGCCATAGGGAACAGGGCCAACCAACTGAATGGGAGAAAATATTTGCAAACAATGCATCTGATAAGGGTCTAATATCTAAAATATATAAAGAACTAATATGACTTAACAACAAAAAAACAAACAACCCAATTAAAAAGTGGGCAGAAGAACTAAACAGACACTTCTCCCAAGAAGAAATACAAATGGCCAGCAGACATATGAAAAAATGCTCATCCTCATTAGCTATCAGGGAAATGCAAATCAAAACCACAATAAGATACCACCTCACATCTGTTAGAATGGCTGTTATCAACAATACAAGGAATAACAAGTGCTGGACAGGATGTGGAGAAAAAGGAACTCCCGCACACTGCTGGTGGGAGTGCAAACTGGTACAACCACTGTGGAGGACAGTGTGGAAAATTGGGAATGGAATTACCATTTGACCCAGCAAACCTGCTTCTGGGAATCTACCCAAAAAACATGAAAACCTTAGTCCACAAAGACTTATGTACCCCACTATTCATCGCAGCATTGTTCACAGTGGCCAAAACATGGAAACAACTAACGTGCCCTGCAACAGATGACTGGATAAAGAAGCTGTGGTACATATACACAATGGAATATTACTCAGCTATAAGAAAAGATGAAATATTGCCATTTGCAACAAAATGGATGGATCTGGAGATTATCATTCTAAGTGAAATAAGCCAGACAGAAAAAAACAAAAACTGTATGACTTTACTCATACACAGAATATAAAACTGGAAGCAACAAAGTAAAGAAAAAATAAACAAACCAAAAACCCATGGACATAATCATAGTTTAATGTTTATTTGGGGACAGGTGGGGAGACGAGGGGAGAAGGGGGAGGGCATAGGAGAGGAGGAGGGGAGCTAAATATATGGTCATGGAAAGAGAACTCACAATAGGTACTGAACTTATTATACAAGTTGACAATGCACTATAGAATTGTACACCTGGAACCTATGTAATTCTTGCTAACAAATATCACCCCAATAAGTCTAACAATAAAAAAATACAAAAAAAAACCAAAAAAACAAATACTACTAATCTATAAAAAGAAATAAAACATTGCCGTTTGCAACAACATAGGTGGACCTTGAGGGTATTAAGCTAAGTGAAATAAGTCAGAAAAAAAATAATAATAAAGTATCATTTTACACACACGTGGGATATAAAACAAAACAAAAAAGAAACAAACCAATGAAGCAAAAACAAACTCATAGGTAGAGACAACAGATACTTATTAGAGAAGAAAGAGTATGGGGTAGTGAGTAAAGGGAGTCTTGCATGGTGATGGATAGAAACTAGATTTTTGGGTGGTGAAAACACTACAGTGTATACAGATATAGAATTATAATGGTGTACCCTTGAAAATGCATAATGTTATAAACCAGTATTATCTAAATAAAAATTATTATAAAAATATTTTAAAAGACAAAATAAGGTATAAAACTCTTTTATAAAGAAAAAAACTCATTGCCAACTGAAAGGAACTCTTTAAATCTGAAGAAACTGAGGGACGGCTCATTGTAAATTTCAAAGTTTAAATTTCATAACTACTTGATGGATGGTATGGTCATTTGGAAAGATTTAATCTGTTAGAGAAATGTTTTGCTTTTCATATCTCTACCTGTATCTAAGTATAATGTAAATTTGCTAACCTACCATATAAACTTCCCTTTCTGAAATAAATAAACAAAATATGTAACCTTTTGAAATTAAAAAAAAAATCTGAGATGGAAAGTCCAGCATGTATCAGTCAATACAGCAAGTTATTTGTTTTGGTTACACCATAAGGTAGGTGGAGTAGTAACAAAATAAATGACAAAAGGAGTCTGGCAGAAGATCATAGGTTTCCTTGAGAGTCAAATTAATCATTTTATAATTCAAATAACGGAAATGTTGGTGTCATTAAAAATTTGGGAGAAATAAGTGACTTGTCCAGAATTATTATAAAGGAAAATTAATCTGGAAATGTACATGGGAAGATCAAAAGGGAAGAAAGAAGAGCCATGCCTCATTTAACATTAATCAATAATAAGAAGAAAGTCACATTCTCTGTGGGTATTTGGACATACATTTTGAGAAGTATCACTACTCTCAAGCAATGTATACACTTCAAATTCACATCCATATTTTGTGAACTTATATAAGTAAGCAACATACACATTGATCTTTATAAACTTTATATTTATACTATTGATCAAAATAGTTCCTATTTGTCTAAAGAAGGAATAAATGTCAAGTAGAAAAGAAAGAACTAGAGTACATGTGAAAATTTTTCTTACTTATTTTCAAACAGGTGCTCCTCCAAAAAAATGTAATTAATTCAGTTTCTGAAACACAAACATTTCTGAACAGTAGACATACGGCAGGAGTGGCAAATGAGCAAACCAAGTTGAAGTCCTAATTTGTCAAAGGTAAGCATGTTAGTATTACCGATTTGTTAATGTTGACAAAAACAGTCATTTTGACTGTTCCTTTTGTATCAATAAATGAGTGGATTTTAAATTCTCTAAATAAAACTAATAAATACAGCACCTCTAAAAGTACTTATCAACCTAATAATTTTGGGGTGCTCTTTTGGGTAATACTACAAATATTTGCAGGACAGCAACTCAGAAGGAAGAAATGTCTTAGGCCCTTAAGCTCTGTACTGAACGCTAATGTATTTGTATATGATGGATTTAATACAGAACTGAGAATAAACGACTTTCAGCAATGACGCTCTAGACCTATAAATCGCTGTGAGTACTACAAAATCCATAGAGAGGAAGAACAGCTGGATAATTTACAACACCAGTATTCGTCAAGAAAAAGCTGAAAATACAAAACCCAATTTCTCCTTTTTTCAGAGGGCACACTTGTACAAAAATTAAAAATTGGCCTTCTAGAGAATTTATTTGGATAAGTGTATCTATTCATCTTGACATGTTGCTCCTTTAAAATATAGGATCCTTAATTCCACTCATTTTAAGGTCAACCTTTTAAAAAGATAAGAACAGCAAATGACAAAAGTTTTCCTCATAACCAAATGCAAGCACAAAGAAAAGTTGTTAATGTTTATTAACAACCATGTTCCAACGGTTATGCTCTGATAAAATCCTCCAAGAGGCAACACATTAACAAGATTACTTCCAGAGCGCAGCAATACCAAACATAGTACCTAAGTTAACACACTAATGGCGAAGTTGCAGAGATTAAGTTCGTCATTCCAGCTCTTAGAAAAACTTTGGTTCCCTGGTGGTGCAGCGGCTAGGCTTCAGTGCTCTCACCGCCACAGCCTGGGTTCCATCCCCCCAGGGAACAAACAAAAGGAAAAAGTTTGGCAACAGAGTATTTAAAGTTAAATATAAGCCATCTTAAGCTTCTTAAAAAATAATAGAAGCAGGAAAAATGTGTTCTGTATAAGAAGCGAACTCCAGAAATAAAAACTGCAGTCACTTAAGGAATATTAGCTCATGTGTAAGCAACAAATGATTCACTTGCAACTTCCATTAAAGTCAGTAGTACCTAAGTGCTGATTTTGATCGCAAATATATCATTGTTTGAGTTTTCATATGTAGCCCAAATTCATAAAAAAGCCATTTTACCTTGAAAATAATGCCAAAGAAAAATTCTGACAACATGGATCCTGTATGGAAAAATTTGACAACATGCAAAATTTGGGTCCTATTTTCAAATGAACCTCACTCAGGTTCATAAATAAAAGTTCCCTTAAAACAATGACCCCAGGAAATCCAACCAGTTGAATTTATTCTTCAAATCATGCTAGTGGACTTTAATTGAAGTATTATGTAAACACTGTGATAGGAATACACACAGAATGACAGGAGAACAGGCAGCTTTATCTATCTGCAAACTTAAACTCAGCCAGAAACAAAACAGATGGATGAGGTTATTCTGAATCGATGCCTGACAATCTTTCTTCCCCTATACTACACTCCTCTAATCACTCTATTTGAAAATCAGATAGCTCCAAGCCCAAACAAGGCCTCCTCTCTGTCAACTGTCCTTAAGCTGAACTCAAGTCTTAATCAGCACACACATAGCTTCATGGATATGTACTTAGTGAGCAGAATGCTCCATAAGAATCATAGGGGAAAAGAATCATAGACATCTGATAGTAAAAGAAGTAAACATGGAATAACAAAGAATACAAGCCCTAAGTGTCACAAAGCATTGAAGAGCTTAAAAAGAGCACAATAATTTATGCAAAGTTAGTTTCATTCATATAAATAGAAGAACTTAAGCTGCATTGCTATCAAGTTATACTACTTACTAGTTCAGAGCATGAACCACCAAACAGATGGGTAATTGCAAAGCAAAAGCACCAAGGGAGAAATTCTTGTACTGCTTTAAATGGCAATAGAGGGTTATCACTAAACATACAGAAGAAATCAAGTAACATTGTTTATTGGCCAATAAATCCACAGAACTTTATATATTTATATGATTCTCTTCCCTGCACTTTTGACCAGCCTTTGAATCTCTCCTAGAATCTCTCTCAGGAGTTCACCCACAGAACCAAGCTAACTTAAATGCTCTACCCTCACTGACACTCACCTAATTTCTCAAGTTAAAATATCCTGTGGTTCCAAACTCAACCCAACTCATTTTAAGAACAGTAGTACCCAATTTTTGTAAATACCCATTAATACAAGTATTAAGCAAAATCAATACTTTATTAATTCACAGTTGTGGAAGCCAAACCATTTAAGCTCTAAAGAATATAGAGTAATACTCAAAGAATAGAGAAGAAAAGTTTATGTCTTAAGAATTGCACTGCACTGAAGCATCTTAGCAATTACTTGTTAAAAGTTTCTGATCTCAGATAATCTTAAAACTGTAAGGTCACTTTCTGGTCTCTTTGTTATTACTCCATATAGGTATATAACTATCCTTTTCATGGAGGTATTTTTATAAATCTCTTTACCCGACCCCACACTACCACTTAACAGATGGCTAAATAAATCTTAATTGTTCATCTAAATCCACCATTTCCACTTATTATCTGAACCAGCTCAGCCTAGAAATACCTTCTCTCATTTCAAGTCCCATACTGTTTACTGTTGTAGCATAATGTAATAGTTAAGGGCATAAGGTTCAAGGTTCTGCTGCTATACAACCCTATATCAGAGGCCTGTCATTTATTACTTATGAGACTACAGGCAAGCAAGTCACTTAGCCAGCATAGGCCTTGCTTATCCTCCTCATACCTAAAATAGAGATAATAATATCTATTTTATCAGGTTTTTGTAAGAGATGAGTATGATAATATATGAAAGTGCTTACAATTCAACAGAAATCAGAAAAGGATAAAAATAAGTATTTTAAAAGTACAACTTAATAATAAAAAGACAAACAACCCAATTTTAAAACAGAAAAATTATTTTAACAGGTACTTACAAAGAAAGATATGTAAATGGCCAAAGCCACATGAAATACTCAAAATTACAGTCATTAAGGAAATGCAAACTAAATCACCATGAGATGCCAC
The DNA here is from genome assembly GCA_004026885.1 of Lyroderma lyra. Classification (NCBI taxonomy): domain Eukaryota; kingdom Metazoa; phylum Chordata; class Mammalia; order Chiroptera; family Megadermatidae; genus Lyroderma; species Lyroderma lyra. Next base: position 90,330 of record PVJL010003410.1, on the reverse strand, counting down.
TACATATTTACCAAAGGCTAAAAGTCCAGTAACTGAAACTCTCATGCATTTGTTGGTGAGAGTAAAATGATACAACTGCTTCTACAAAAGGCCTGACAGTTTCTTATAAAACAAAAAAATAAACATACCCTCTGATCAACTATTTCCATTTCTACATATTTAAGAGAAATGAAAGTATTTTCTACAGAAATATTTGTGCATGGATATAAATAGCACCTTTATACATAAAGACCAAAACCTAGAAACAGCCCAGGTATCAATCAATATATAAATGCTTAAACAAACTATATTCTACTACTACTCTTTAATAGAAAATAAATATACTACTGGTATCCACAGTAGATGAATACCAAAATTATCATGTCAAGTGAAAGAAACCTGACACAAAATAGAACTTACATAAGTATTATGAATAGGAAAAACTAATCTATAGAGGGAAAAAGACTGAGAACAGTGGTTGTGTGCAGGAGTGGGGCAGACATTGGGAAGAAGCATAGGGAACTTGAAACTACCTGAGGTTATGGGTAACATAGATCTATGCACTCATCGAAACTCAGAAAATGTACACTTAAGATTTATGTACTTAAATGTATGAAAGTTTTACCATAAATTTAGTATAAAACAAATAAAAGCAAAAAATAAATTTAAAGCAGAAAACAGAAATAAATCCAAACATATCAGTAAGCATAAATTAAACTAAAATAAACTGAACAAAAAGAAAGAGTCTCAGAAATTTTTTCTTAATTCAGGTTTATGCTGTTACAAGAGAAAATTATAAAATACAAAGCAAGCAGAAAGATTCAAATAAAGAAATGGAAGACTTATAAAGCAAATACTAAATAACAGAATGATGACTAAATCAAAAATAAAGGAAATGCCATTTTTTCTATCAGACAAAAACATCATTAAGTCCAACAGGGATTACCAGGACTGAAGAGGTTCATCACATAATGACAAAAAGAATATTCAGCAGGAAGTAACTTCAATTCTTAATTTTCATGATCTCAATAGTAAAAATAAAATATTTAAAATAATAATTGAAACTAGTCTCCACCTAATTCGATGCTTCCTTTCAACACACTCATCTGCCACATACCCATTGTCACCAGGATTGTCACTATGTCCAGGAAAGGAATTATGACACTTATTTTTACACATAATAAAATTGGTTATCTTGAGTAAAAAAATAAAATAAAATAAAATAATAATTGAATTATGAGATATTGGAAAATTAACAATCAGTGTGAGAGATTATAACATATGTCTTTTGGTAATTAAAAATTAGGGAGAAATAAAATTAGTAAGGATATATAAGACTTGACCAACATGATTTGGTTTAATCTAATGAACAAAGAAAATTTCTTAATGTAAATTAGATAACACATAGATGAGAAACACAGATGAAACTATAACAGTTAAATATTATTTAAAGGGAAATATTAAGCCTTAAATATTTATGTTAGAAGTTATTTTTTAAATGACTGAAAGTATCGTAAGTATGCTAAATAGCCAAACAAGAAAGTGAAACAAGAGTAAGAGTAAACCCAAAGATGATAGAAGGAATGAAATAATCAAGATAGAATTGGAAATTAAAGTAATGGGGAACAATCTAAATCAATAAACTTGGCTACCTTCAATTTCAAAAGGTAGAAACAACTATAATTTTCACATTGTTATTTGCAGTGCTCAGGAGACACATATCACATTATAAACTCTTCTAATATCTTCTGTAATTAATGTATGTTCCTGAGCTTTCTCTTCACTAGATTAAATCAACACCATTTCTGTATTTGTCTATACTTATTCTGCTTTCGAGCCCTTCATTAATTTATTAATTTCCATTACAGCCTTTTGAGGTTTTTTTTTTTCATTTTTACATAGTCTTCTTAACTTATGGAACTTAAAACTAGTACAGAACATTAATGAGAATCTGAATGGTAATGAGCATAGTTGGAAAATTACTTCTGGGTCTTATTTTATAAATATTTAGGATGATTATATAAAATAAAATGCAATTTTTTTCAGGAACTTTAAAAATGTTCCGATAACATTAACAGGTCTTCACAATACTATCAGCAAAATAAGAGACTTCCAACTATGGCTATTCATTTTCATTAAATGTAAATTAAGTCTATAAGCATCATCATCATGATTATACAACTGATTTTAATGGACTACGAAGCAATTTCGGAAAGTCTATCCATTATAAAAAAACTCTTAAAACAATTTTTTATCTGAAAATTATAAAGATTTCCTTATACAGTTTCCCCATTTGCTTATCAAATAACACATTAAAACTTAAAGAATAGTCACAAGTCAGAAGTTGTTTTAGGCTGCAAATACCTTTAATATACAAAGAGTGCCAAAAAACATATACACATTTTAAGAAAGGAAAAAGACATATTAAAATTGTAACATTCAATATATACCAATAGCAAAGATGAATACAAGTCACATTTGACTTCTGCAATTACAAGAGGTGCTCAAAGTGGTCACCATCAGCACCCAGACACTTCTGATTCCAGCAAACTACTGCTTGAGCAACGTTGACCAAAATATTCACTTGGATCAGTGAGCATGCCATTTCAGTTTCTTCCAGAAGTAGCACCAGTGAAGCCAGTTTTCTACAGTACACCACATCCTTTAAGGTCCACATAGGTAGAAGTCAAGGGGTGTTAAGTCAGGAGAGTCGGGGAGGAGACTCGAATTTCAAATCCCACTTCAAAATGGTCTTGTGCTCCTCCAATGACTACCGTGCCTCTGCCATTTTCTTTGACCGTCCTGCCTGTTGCATGGTGATGCTAGCATTTATTTGTTTAATGCCATATTTTGAGTGAACATCATATTACACAATGTAATATTTTACATCCATTATATTTGCATTTACCAAAAAAATTTAATTTAATTCCATAAGGAAATGTTACCAAGTTACCGACATCTAGATCTTCTAGTGCATTATCACTTTGCTTCATTAGGGTCAAATTATCTTGAACTCATAACTGTATATGATGACTATTTCCACCATGAGAATCCCTGTGGTTATTTGTTCAATGTCCACTGCCCTATGAGTAGACTGGCTCCCAGTTCACTAGGATGGCCCTTCATTTGCTAGGCACATTGATGGGTGGTTGTATGCATCTTGAATGAAAACAGGAGATTATTATATAAAAGGGGAAAAGAAACCTGAAGTTGGATGAAGGTAACCTAGAGGAAAGGTAGTCAAGAGTCAGGGAAGCTGAATGTTTCTCAGTCCTGGGAAGCTAAAGCAGCAGAATCTCCTTATCAGTGTTATAGGAAAGAAGATGACTTTGGAGAGCATACCTGTCTAACAAAGATTTTGAAAGTAGTTTGTTATGGAGTATGCAAGGAAAAACCAAAAGCTTCCTAAACAACTTTCAGTAAAATCAACATTGCTTACCAGTGTTTGGGGTGTGAGTAAATTTATCTGGAGAGTGAAAAGGTGTTGAGTCCTGAGTAGTTTGCTTCACATCTGGAATCCATACTAATCAACATGGGTCAATCACCTATACTGCACACCAAATACATTGAGTCAATCATTAAACCAGGAGCCTAAGCAACACCAAGTCTTATGTATGTCTATTAGTAGACTAAGATTAGTCTACCAGTAGATATATGTAATAATAGTATTTTAAACCCGGAAACAGCCATAAAATCATTAAATCTAACCTCCCAATTAGACACATGAGAACTCTAAATGGTTAAATAACTTACATAAAGCTACTCAGCTAGTCCTAGTCACAGACAGATATAAAATCAAAGTTTCTGACTCTATTCTTTTTCATCTATCCTATGTTTACAAAATATATGAGAGAGGTGGGAAGAGTAAACCTGAGGAAATGAAAAAAGGTGACAGTGAAAGGGACAGGGACAATTTCATTCACTGAACATGATAGATGATGTCTTTCAATACTTCATAAAAGTTCCCCAAATCTTGCTATCACACAATTATTATATAAATATATTAAATAATATGCCTTATTCTAAGTATGCCAACCTTACACATTTTCACTATTACCCTCCCTCCCCCATTCTCTAGTTTTTCTTCCATTATCAATTTTAGTTCATCTTTATACTTTAAAAAAAAATAATGCAACACATAGACAATGCACTGTAAAACTGTACACCTGGAACCTATGTAATTTGTGCTAATCAATGTCACCCCAATAAGTTTAACAATAAAAAAACAATAAGGAGACAAATACTTTTTATTATCCCAAAGATAATCTTAACCAAGCAGCAAGACTGACCTAATAAACAGCCCGAACGTTGCAATGAATAATTAACATTGTAAAATACATTCTCTAACAAAAAAAAAAGTTCACTTAAGCATTCTCTCTGTTCAATAGGTTATTTAGCCCAATCTATGTAATTCATTACATTTAATCACTTTGATTCAGTTGCAAATCCTTTTGTTTTCCTTGTACAGCACCCTCACTAAACGTGAAATATATAAGCACCTTGAATGCTCTTCATTTACACTTCTGAGTGACGAGGGAAATTTATATGATCGCAAAGCTTGGGAAGAAACCAATCAGGCAGAAATAATATGTAGCACTGCTTCTATAGCCAGATTAATTTTTTTTAATAGGTGTAATGTTTTATGATTTGCAGATATTTTTAAATATTTATAACTCCTTATTAATAAAGTTTATTTAGAATAAAAATCACTTACCAATATAGTTCAATTTCATTGATTGTTACTATCATTTATTTAATATGGTATGGAAAAATGTGTAATAGGAAAATCACTCACTACTAAATGATTAATCGTGAACAAGTGCTATATAATTAAATCATTTCTTTACTTCTAAATATAAATATTCCACCAGCCAAGTAAACTAAATTCAATTCATCTTCATTTTTGAAAGATACTTGCAATGTATAATAAGGATAATCACTTTCAGGGAAAAGATTTTTGGATTATATTTGCACAGTAAGGATTCATTCATTCATTGAACCATAAAATAAATATTGCCTGCTTTCCACACCTAATACCTTATGCTAAGTCCGTAGGATGATACAGAGAGAACTACCTATCAATGCAGCCAACAGTAAAGTCCTAACTTTTGTTTTAATGGCATGGTGATTAAAGAGGAAGTAAGACTATCATAACAAATATATTTAACTCATACTTTCTATTAGAAATAATTCTACCCTATTTCTTAAGCAACCAGCCTAAAATTATTTTGGACTAAAATTTAATAACTAATTGTATATATTAAATTTCTACTATACGCCAAGCACTGCTAGTCTTTAATTATGAAATTTTTTTATGTTCAAGGAAATAAAAAACTAGCTGTAGAGAGAGACACAAAGGTACTAATATGAACACTGAAATGTCATCACAGATGTTTTCCTACAGGTATACTGCCATGAAAACACAAACAAGGGTAGGATGCAGGGAGAGAGCTTACAGGAAAAGGTTTTTCAAAATAATTAACATTGGTTCTAGGCTCCAAATAAGAAAAAAATTTAAATAATCGAGGAGGAGAAGAGGAAATGAAGGAAAGAGGAAAGAGAGGCGAAAAGAAGCAGCTAACACTTATTACATAGTCTGTACTGAAGAGTTTAACATATGTTATCTCATTTAACACTTAGAACAACCTATGAGTTAGACCATACAGGTACTAAATTTCAGCAGGAAGGTATGTTTCTAGGGCTGGCTGTAGAAGGCAGCACAGGCATATACTTGTATGAGTAAACTGAACGGTCATAGTAAACAGGAGAGCCCTAAGTATGTGTTCTAGAAATCATTTAAAGAACTAACCAAAGGGGATATTAGCTATCAATAAGAGATCCTTAGTAACCCGAAAAACAATGGGCAGAATGGGAAAAACACACAGTCTGAACTGATTAATGAAAGTGAATCTCTCATGAATGACACTATTTACAGTGATTAACAATTAAGTCAATCCTTTATAATGTGCTCCATTGATCACTATCAAGGATGGCAAAACATAGTTGCCTTTTTTTCAATTAAAATATGTAGGAATAAATACAGAAATATGAGAAAACAAAAGTTGGACTTTTAAATGTTTCCTCATAAATACAAAGAACAAATTAATGGTCACCAGATGGGGGGCAGGGAAGATTAATGTAAAAAGTGAAAGAAATTAAGTTCAAATTGCCAGTTATAAAAATAGTCATGGGGATATAAAGTATAACATAGGAAATACATGTCAATAATATTGTAATAACTATGTATGGTATCAGATGGGTACTAGACTTATCGGGGGATCACTTTGTAAGTTATACAAATGTCTAATCACTATGTTGTACACCTGAAGCTAATACAACATTGTATATCACTATAACTGAAATATCAATCAATCAATCAATAGAATTACATGTTAGGACATCTATTCTGGAAGAGTTTTACGAGTTAGTTGATAAGGTGAGATATAATTTTCTTTTCACAAAATATTAATTACCAAAAGTATGATACATACAATAAATATAGGAAATGAGAAAGTATAGAGATCTAAGCAGAAATTTTAGGAAGAATTAATGTAGGAAGGAAAGCTTTAAAAGGCCTTGAAGGAAACTAGAATTGAAAGGTTCATTCCTTTACTCATTCTTTTAGCTTGTACACAATAAATATTCAATGAAAATATTAGTGAATAAATGTTGATCAGATGATTTTTAAATGGATAGTGAAGAGAGAAAATACTCATGATGGGAAAAACAGAATAATCAAAGGCAGAGAGGTAGGAACAATCATGACATGTTTAAAAGGACAGCAAAGACTCTAGCCTTACTGCATCAGTTGTAACACATCTATCTGGAGATTATGGTATTGTAGAGTTAGCTAAAGGCCCTTAGGAATCACCTTTAATCTTCAGATTTTTAAGATAAGGAAAGTGAGGCTCAGAGAACTGTTCAAGGTCATTCAGATAACAAGGTAGTAAAAAAAAAAATCAGTGGACATTTAAGAAGTGCCAATCATAAATCAGGCACTCCCTCTCACAAAATATAACTGTGAGTTGATCATTAGTACAATGATATTCAGTCTACTGCTCTTTGTAAACTTAATACTACATAAACAAATTCTCAAATAGGCATCAAAAATAGAATATCCAAGAAAGACAGTCTAAGGAATTTTAATGATTTTTTTAAAAGTAACACTTGTTTGTAAAGAGAGAAGGAATGCGAAAGAAAAAGAAAACCATTTTTTATAAAATATAAAAACATGTTTATACTAGCTCAATTATTTAAAATTAATTATGTGTAGCCTGAGAATATGTCTTTATAAAATTAATGTTTGTTTTTTACAAGGGTTTCTGCAGCCAGGAACTACATTTGTTTTTAGTGATACTCCGGATTTCATACTACTAGCAGTATAATACAGAACTCAATGCAAAATAAGAAAGAACACCAGGCCATCAATTTTAGTTCCTTGTATACTGACAAAGTGTGTTGAGAAAGGAGAAATGGTTTTATTTTTTTATAAATGGAGGATTTTTTGTCTATTTTGGAATAACAGCTGTTTGGGACCACTCTGGGCTCTCGGCATTTTAAAATTAATGGGCTGGGCCAAACAAAGGGCATATTTTCATTGTGCACCAAATGTATATGCTGGTTCCTAGCAAATACAGTAGGCTTCTGCAAGCATAATACACATTTATTATTCCAACTAGAAAATGAAGACACTTGCCTTCTAGACACTCAGACCTTGAGTGAAGTAAAAGAAACCAGCAGGTAAACCTCAGTGGCTCTCATACTCACACAGGAGCAAGCTGATCTCTCCTAAGAACTCTATTCAACCTACAGCTAAATAATGGCTTTTTTAATGCCAATCTGTGGAAAGTACAATACTGGGAAAGAAATAAGGGCTTTGAAGCCAGAGAGCCCTTAACAAGTCCCACTTCTATCTCTGACTAGTTTTGTGGTATTTAGATAATCCCTTGATTTCTCCGGATTTCAGTTTTGTCAACTGCAAAATGGGGACAATATTACATATCTCATAGGATTAATACAAAAAGTACATTATACTATAGCTCATGTAAAGCACTGAGCAAAACAGCTAGTTAAACACGATAAGTATTATCTGTCCCCTCTGAAACGTATTTAAAGTTACCTATTATTTAAGCACCTTTCAGTTCTGACCAAACTTTAAATTAGTACCAAAATAGTGATCTAATTTTTCTCCTATTCTATTGAAGAATAGAATAACAGAAGAAATGGGAAGGCCTTCAAGGTACAATTTTTCATGTCTATAAAATTATCAGTTCATATTAACTCCTGACTTAAAATACTATTAACACAGAACTAATTACAAAATTTTAAAAGAACAGAATATTAATCTACAGTTGATATAAAAATACTAGTTGTCTCAATTTAAGGCATTTCAAAGACCTGAGATTATTTATGGCTTGATTTTATAGCTCTGCTGAAAAAAATTCTTTCCCTAATTCTTACTAAACCTAGAAAGATTCTTGAACACAATTTCTGGAACTTTCTTTGAGATCACCCCAAAATCAACAGCTTCTGCTGAGTTATTCCATGATGACTGGCACATAAAAAATACACACACACACACACACACACACACACACACACTACCACATCAAAATATATACATACGTGTGTGTGTATATATATATTTACACACCTACACATATATAGTCCTTTTTATATTCAAACCCACTCCGAACTAAGTCAACAGATTTGCCATCACTTTCATACAAATAGTTTCTGAATGTTTTCATATAGCATAATATAAATATAACAAAAACACTCTTCTTGAATAACTGTGTCTGTCCCTATAAAAAGCATCCCTCATCCACATATAGCCCAAATTGACAGCATATAAATGACATGAATTCATCAGATGGTTTTTCTTCTTATAGCCATTTATACCCAGCTCACAGCCCAGGCCAGTCTGCATCTTCCACAAGTTATTAGATGACTAGCCTTGAAAAATACTCATCAGATATATTTTCTAACACATTCTCTTGGTCCAATATAATCTTGGATATTCAAAAACATTACTACTCAGACACCAGCATTTGATACTGTGTTTCAAGGATTGTAAAGAAACAATGGTTACAATGACTCCAGTATCCTCTGTGATTATATAATTAGGGCACGATTTTCTTAAAGGAGTACCAAATAGGCTTTGCATCACTAAAAAGATTAGCTTTTACTGAGAGTGGTAGAGCATTTGACTGCCATAACAATTTAAGTCTTTGCAATCAAAGTGAAATTAGCCCATTTTATAATTTATACTATTCATAAAAACCATTTCATGTTTTGTTACTATGCACAATTTCAACACTATTAAGTAAGGCATCAATGTCAAGAACAATATTTCATGACCATTGAAATGGACTAATCCAAACGTCAAAATAAATAACTTACTATTCTGTACAACTATTTGTTCTGGTGCAAATGGAAACAGTATTGTGAAATGGCTTTGAAATTCAACAGGACTCCAGATTTCTTCTGTAGATCGCAGTTCAACAAAAGTGGTCTTAATATTAAATGAAGTTAGGTTCGATGAAATATATTTCTATTGTATGTATGTGAGTCCCAATGACAGCAGTAAAAGCTATTTCTTTGCATGAACTTCTATTCCTTTGCTTCAAAATGAGATAAAATCTGCTCAGTTACTTTCCAATAAGTAGTCTTACATGACTCTATAAGTACCAAAGCAACCAATTTAAACAGTATTCAGTTTATAAGCCAGAGGTCTTGTCACTTACTTAATAAGAGTATTTACAATGGATTTGCAGTGCACATTATCTGTGCATTTTTATCTTTTTCCCTACAAATAAAATTGTAACCTTACTAATAGAAGATGTGGAACAAACCAGATTTCAGCAAGGTAGTCCTTTCTTTAACAATGACAACAATAAAACTATACTAAAACTATACTGAAGCTCCGCTGCAGAAAATTGCAAAAATTCAAAAGAACCACTATTAGCACTAACGTTGACCCACATTGCCCTCTGACACCCACCCATACCTAGATTACGTCCTTGTGTCTCACTAAAATTCTGGACCCAAGAAAATTTTCAGAAAGTGCTTTGCCAAATTCTTCTTATCACCCATACGGTTTCATTCAGGTACTAAATTATAGATCAATAATCCCCAAGTCTTTTATAATCAAGCAGTCCTGTTCAGAAAAAAACAATAATATTCATACTCAATATATTTATTTATACATTAAACACTAATTTTAGCCTTTATATTAAATATTACTAAACATAAATTTTCTTGTTTTCTTAAATAAATATCAAATACAGTAGCAGTTCTAACATTTTCAGATATACCACTCTTTCAACATGGTGCATGTCTCCTGGGTACTCCATTTTGGAGCACACCACACAATACAAAAAAATCAGGACCTGATCGTTAGCTATGAAAGAGGGAAAAGATAACTTCAGTAAAAAGCCTTAAGTATGAAGACAGGTCAAAGAGAGAAAACAGAAAATAAAAGAACCCACCAGATCACAAATAGCATAAGCTTTAAAGTGCACTGAGCATCATTATATACCAACCACTTCATGTAAGTCATCTCATTTAATCTTCAAAAGAACCCCTAAAGGAAGTGTTATGTTTTGCTCTTGTATAGGTAAGGAAAACAGAATCAGGTAATTGCACTTAAAGTCTAGATCTCAAAAACCCATGACTGTCAGAGGCCAGGAAGAAAGTAAGGAAAAAGCTGACTATCAAACATTTGGCCCTCCCATATTCCAAATTCCTAAAGATCTCTTACCACAGAGAAAGCAAGTCTAAGGACCCATTTATTATCTGGTTCCTCTATCTTTGATCTAATAATCAAAATATAGCAAGTTTAGTAAATTCATTTCAAGGTGCTAGAGAACAAAGGATAAAATTACATACTAAAAGACTATCAATGGTTGAGAAAATCATAAGTTTTTTTATTGCCAATCATTTCATATTTTTAATTTTTCAATTATAGTTGACATTCAATATTACTTTGTATTAGTTTCAGGTGTACCTCATAGTGATTAGGCATTTATATAATTTATACAATGATCTGCCCGGTTACTCTAGTACCCACCTGGCACTACATACAATTATTACAATATTATTAACTATATTCTTTATGCTCTACTTTATGTCCCTGTGACTCTTTTGTTACTACCAATTTGTACTTCTCAGCCCCTTTACATTTTTCACACAAATTCAAATATATGCACCCCTCTGTTCATTGCAGCATTATTTACAATAGCCAAGCTATGGAAGCAATCCAAGCACCCATGAACAATTGAATAAAGAAGATGTTGTACATATATGCAATGGAATATGACTTGACCATAAAAAAGAATGAAAGCTTGCCATTTGCAGCAACATGGACAGACCTCGAGAGTTTTATGCTAAGCGAAATGATTGCCTATCATTTCTTTAACAGATAACATGAATGTAAACTAACAAGGTCCTTAGAATCTCTAAAAGCAGTTTTAAGAACTGTGGTGTCCTTCATTTTACATGCAAATGCCAGCAGCTCCAATAATTCCATGTGTTAAGAAATGTAGTAATATATACTTTTTCTGATTTAATTTGGTTAATTACAGACCTACACAACTTGAGGCAATGTAGCACCACAGATCCTAATCCATTATGTAAAATTGTATTTATACACAAACACACATATATATATATTGCATAAACTCATGAACACATGCTTATTTGCATAACTTTCTTTCACTATAGCCCAGAATATTAGTAGCTTAAAGGTGTGGAAATAGCATGACTTCTACCAACATATATAACAAAAAGATTTAATGATCAGAAATGGTAATATACTCCTAAGTTTGGAGAAACAGCAACTAAGATGATAGCATTTAAAGAGAATAGAACATATATAAATATAATAACATTTTTTTCAAAACTGACTCATCAAAGGAAAATCATTCCCCCAAAGTCTATACTATCTAGTCAAGAATATTGGAAGAAATTATATTTTATAACTATAAACTTTTTCCTCACACTTTTAGTTTATTTTATAACTCATATAGAAATCTAACAATTCAAGTCCCTAGTATGCAAGCAAATACACAGTCTGGAACATAGAAAATTAATATATGAAGACATATGAGTACAATGAAACACAGATGTAGAATGAGAAAATACAAAAATTAGAAAAAAAACTACAGCAACTTAAATTCTTCATAACAGTTAATATTGGTCCAGGAGCAATTTAAAACATATTCAAATAAAATTCAAATAGGATTCAAAGAACATTTAATTCTAATTTAAAAGTTCTATTCTCTAATATGGAGTAAATAAAATTCATTAACAAATTACATTGCTTTTATAGGACTACAAAATACAAATCCTCATAAAATTGAGAATACAATAAGATGCAAAATGATAATAATGGGTAAAATGTATAAAACTCTTCTATGTGTGCTAAGCATTTTATGTGTGTCATCACTGTGAATCGTCACAAGCACCTCATAACATAGATGCTATTTGTCTTCCCATTTTCAAGCAGAAAAACTGAGTGGTTAAGTTCAGGTCATTTGTAGAATAGCTGGACCTGAATGCCAAGCTGTCTTACTCCAGACCTTCCTCTATAAACTACCAACCATATACAGCAAGATAGTTCAAAATACTGTAAATTTTAATGACTATTTATAGCAGGAATGTCCAATCTTTTGACTTCCCTATGCCAAACTGGAAGAATTGTCTTGGGCCACACATAAAATACACTAACTATACACTAACAATAGCTAATGATTTAAAAAATAATAATAAATCACAAAAAAATCTCAATATGTTTTAAGAAAGTTTACAAATTTTTGTTGGGCCATATTCAAAGCCATCCTAGGCCGCAAGCATCCTGCGGACCACAGGTTGGACAAGTATGGTGTATAGTAAATACTAATAATACCCTGATCTATTTCTAACCCTAGTTCTATAATTTCTCCCAAGGGGATATCTTAATAACTTATTTTATCTACCTAATACATGTCTCAAAGATAAAATGACTCTGTTAATCCATGTTCAGTCTGTAGCACACAACTGATGTGTGTGATATTTAATTTGCTTATTTATTCACCCTTTCTTAATAGAATATGTAATGTGACCAATTGCAGAAAAGCATAAACAAGCTTGTTCAACCCGTGGCCTGCATGTGCTTCAGGATGGTTTTGAATGCAGCCTAGCACAAATTTGTGAACTTTCTTAAAACATAAAAATTATGCACAGACCTTTTTACAGCTCATCAACTATTGTTAGTGTTAGTGTATTTTATGTGTGGCCCATGATAATTCTTCTTCTTCCAGTGTGTCCCAAGGAAGCCAAAAAGTTGGACACCTCTGATTTAAAAAGATGTACATTAGGGTCAGATGCACAAGAATTCACATCACACCTCTGGCTCTTTCTAGCTGCATAATAAATTAATCTCTCCAAGTCTGTGTCCCCTTCTATAAATGGAGATATTGATACCTGTTCCACAAAATAGCTGTGAAGGTTAAATAAAATAATATACTCAAAGCACCTAGTACAAAGCTTAGGACATGGTGTGCTTTCCAAAACATGGTAGTTATGATTATTTGTAGGAAAGATGAAGTTAATATGACCTTCAGTGCAAGGACAAATGAAAGGTAATTGACCTGTTGAGTGACTCAAACTGTGACCTTGGCATGGAAGATAAATGGAATTGACCTAGTCCACTGATTTTCTGTAAGTCTCTATAGCACTTGATCACCCATCTGTTTTACAAAACATTTCTCCTCTCTCTAGCTCATGTCATTGTTATCTCTAACAAGTGAGTTTTTTTCATTTCTTTCTCATTTCTGCAACCTGTTTAGAAACTCCTTGCATATTTATTCTTATGAGCACCCAAATAGTTTGTTATCCCCTCACACAATACTTAGTATATGTACTTAATACCCTGGGATTCATTCTACCATATAGTAACCATGAACTTCCCAGAATGAGCCTAAAGATTGTTTTAAAAACCATCCCCCTCCAAAAAAAAATCTTTTTATCTAAAATAAATTGTATAATAAACAAGGTTTAACAGAAAAAAAAAAACATTAGAATCAGGTACATGTCTTCTAAAAAGTGGATTTTATTCAACTCAATTTATTCCTACCTGGAATAATTAAAACCCACATTTAAACCCTTAAACATTGAGAAGTAACCCCAGTTTTTTACCTACCTGCCTGATTGTATTGATTTCATTTGTTTGTGACTTTAGCAGTGAGGGGGTGGATACATTAGAGCTTGGCATGCGATTTGCCACTATCGGAACTGAAGACTTCTTGACTCTTAGTAACTGTATCAAGGCATTTATGTATATACAGATCTCAGCTATTACCCCTGAGAAACTCCTTGAGTCTTTGACCTAACTCTACATGATTCAATTTGGATTCCATGTGACTCAAATGCTGCCAAATTGGAAAGTACATATACATCTACCATACTAATAACTGGATTCCCTTAGCTACTAATGCCCTTCTCTTCTAGTAAAAATAAAAGGCATTATGATTTTGCAACCTCTAATCTCCTATTGAGTGTTAATTTTAAAGTCCATTTTCTCCCTCAGATCTTTGAGAGAAAGAAGAAATCAATGCCAAACAAATACATAAATTCCATTTTACTCAAGTTCATTTCATGGGTGATACAGTTTTAGTGTTAGAATCTTTGGGAAATTGTGATATTGGTGAAGGCACTTAATTCAACTAAAACTCATTACATCACTTTTTAGCAATACTGCTGAAAGTAGCAGAACATTCTATTTCTCTAATTTGCCTGAACAATGTATCGTAGTTATTAGCAAGCGGAATTAGAACTGCATCTACCAATTACTGAACAAAAATTAGAGCTGTAAATAATGCATAGCAGTCGCAGTCTAGGCAGATGACCTTATCTGCTTATCTTCCTACCATGTATACAAAGTAATGGTTGATAAGGGATATTAACAGGTACTCTAATTTGAAATTAAACTTTTATAAATCAAATTAGAACTTCCCTCAATAAAAATGATCACTGAGATTGATTTAACTAGCAATGTTTTAAATCTTGTTTTTAACTTCTATCTCAGTGACAGAATTGGGAATCACTTTCATATGATTCCTCTCCTTGGTTTAAATTTCAGGTATATAATAAATTTATTTCATTTGATATTATGCATAGGTTTGTATCCATTCTTCTTATGAAAAATCAAATCAAAACATTTCATGTGTAACAACAGTGCCAGAATTGTTAGTGTAAATACACACACACACACACACACACACACACATGCATGCACACACAAGCAAATGCGTGCATATATGGGATGTCCGGAAAGTATCCAAGCAATGTATTATAATATGAAAATAGAGGCATTTATGGCTAGATTTTTTTCTGGACAGGCCTCATATATATTCAATTAAGAGAAGAGCAGAAGAGTACATATAGAGAGAAATTTGGGGTCAGAGAAGGACATTAGTGAGAACTTAACTTGGTATGGTTATTAAACACATTTTAAGTTTGAAATTTTAGAGTGATTGTATGGATATAATTTATCTGAAATTATGTCAATATTGAGTATTTTTCTCCACATATTACCTTGTCTCCATTGGTATAGTCTCTCTGAGCATTAGATTTCCATATATATATATATTTGTATCTCTAAACATTTATTGATTTATGTTATTTATTAAGTGTTCACTGAATGCCAAACATTATGCTAACACTTGGAGAGAGAGGTGAATAGTGGGGATGAATAAGACCCCATCCTTGTTGTATAACAACAAAAATCTTCCAAGTAGAATCTATAACCTTGGCTGGTGTTATATAAACTTCCAAGGGATTTTTTTTTAATTCATTTTTATTGTTAGACTTATTGGGGTGACATCTGTTAGCAAGGATTACATAGGTTTCAGGCATACAATTCTACAGTGCATTGTCAACTTGTTGTATAATAAGTTCACCACCTAATGTGACTTCTCTTTCCATCACCTTATATTTAGCTTCCCCTCCCTCCTCTCCCACCCCCTCCCCTTTCTCGCCTCCCTAACCTACTCGTCAGGGGATTCTTTAGTGACTGGAGTCCATTCACCATGTTCAGGGTCAATTGGACCTGAAGCATTTAAGATATGTAATTTAGAAAGAAAAGAAAACTTAACATATATTGGTAACATATTCCAGTCATAAATAATCTTTAATACTTTGAACTACTTAGAAATATGAGATTGTACCTAGTACAGGAACTATATTATATGAGAATATTTATTAAGTGAAACAAAATTAATTAAGTTCTGCCCTGAAATAAAACTTAACATTCACTGAGATAAAACAAAATGTGGCATGAGAGGGACCTCCAGAAAACTCCTCTGAAGATTACAACTAATAAAACACCTATACTTCAACCAAGGACCCTCTACACATTGCACAATCATGACTAAGAAACCCACACTAAGGTATCTACACATGGGCAGAGGGTTAAACAAAGAAATAAAAGCAAAGAGTGGGGACTCAGCCATGGATGGGTCCCCACTTAGAACTCTACTGCTGGAGGAGGGGGGAGAAAAAAGTGGGTGGGAGAGTGCTCCAGGCCTTACTTGGTCCATGGGAGAGAGGAAAGAGTGCCCATGGACAGGGCATGAGATACTGCACCCACTTCACCTTGGCCCCAGGAGGTGCAAACTGGTCCACAAAAGGCAGAATCTGGACTTCACTCCGGTTCCCAGAGAAGGGGGAGTGACTGGGTGGTGAGAAGCCGCAGCGCAAACACTCCAGCCAGGAAGGAGAAGGAGAGAGGATGCATTTCTCCGCCCACAACCAGCATACAGGACAGCTGACCCCAAAGCTCAGGGCAGAGTCCGTGCATGGAGCAAACCAAGAACAGAAAGGCGTAATCACGATCAAACCCCACGCATGACCCCCGGAGTCACAGGAAAAAATAAAGCCACAAATGCTCCTCCCCCACAGACCTCTGACCACTCAGTATCAGCAGCGAACACCTGCAGCTGGTAGGGTCCAGAGAGGTCACAAATATGAGAAACCAGAGAATTAAAGAGATGGGGACAGATGACCCATCAGAAACAGTTCAAACAACAATTATAAAAATGCTTAAGGAACTGAATGATAATTTCAACAGCAAGATAGCAAGCATTAAAGAAGACTTACAAACCATTAAAAAGGACCAGAGAGAAATAATGACTACATTAACTGACATGAAGAATGGGATAAAAGTCACCAAGCTAGGTAAAACAGAAGCGCAAAGCAGTGAAGTGCAGGAAAAACCAGCAGAAAACACCTATTTAGAACACATAGATATGAAAATCCAGAAAAATGAGTATGGTTTGAGATTCCTCTGGGACAATTTTATGTGGAAGAATAGCAGAATCATAGGTGTACCAGAAGGAACAGAAGCAAAGCAAGAGATTAATAAATTATTTGAACAAATAATGAAAGAAAATTTTCCTAACCTGGTGAAGGAAATAGACACACAAGTCCAGGATGCACAGAGAATCCCAAACAAGATGATCCCAAACAGGAATACACCAAGTCACATCATAATTAAAATGGCAAAAGTTAAAGAAAAAGAGAAAATTCTAAAAATGGCAAGAGAAAATGCAAGTAGTAACTTACAAAGGGACACCCATTCAATTCTCAGCTGATTTCTCACCAGAAACTTTACAGGCCAGAAGGGATTGGCAGAAAATATTCAAAACCAAGGATCTACAACCAAGAATAATGTATCCAGCAAGGCTAGCATTCAAAATCGAAGGACAGATAAAAAGTTTCTCAGACAAGAAAAAGTTAAAGAAATACATCACCACCAAACCAGTACTACACAGAATGTTAGAGGGACTTCTTTAAGATGGGAGGAGGGATGGGAGAGTGGGTAAAATCAGGGAAAGGGATGGAGAAATTTAGTTTGATTGTTAATATAAAATCAAAAGCAACAAAGAAGCAAAACTCATGGACATAGTCAATAATTCAGTAGTTAGCTGAGGGTAAGGGGGAGGGGTGGGGGAGAAGGGACAGGGACACAAATACATGGTGAACGGACTCTGGGTGATGAATACATAAGACAACACATAGAAGACGTAATGTAGAATTGTACATCTGGAACCTATGTAATTTTTACTAATCAATGTCACCCCAATAAATTTTTTAAAAAAGAAAATAGCGGACATTCACTGACAAAAACAATTTAAGCTGATTTTTATCTGTTGGCTTTATAGATTTTACCTTCAATGGGGCTCCTTCTAACTTCTTCTAAGAGGAACTGAAAGAGTTTTCCTCAAAATGTAATGCTGGACAAATCTAATCTACTCATAAAAAAGCCTATTTGATTGAGCTTAGCAACTTTAATTTAAAAAAATAATTCTTTTATATAATTTAATATCACCAAGGAAATAGGTATCTAAAAAACACTTTAGATTTAGGCAAATGCTGATGATTCTATTCACTATTCCTAATCGACTATCTCCCTGAAGGAATTTATACAACCCAGTATCCTAAACTGAACTAGATCATTTTATGTATTATAGTATTGGACAAGGAAGAGAAAATTTCAGTAAGTGCTGAGAGTTACCAGAGCTTCAAATTCTAAACAATCCATTAGTCACTGGATAACATTAATTGTGATATATGGTGACCACACAGAGCATTGTGGTTAAACACAAGTTCAACATCATGATTTGTTCCTATTTCATACTGCTCATCAAAAATGTTGCTCTTTCAAAGCACTGTGTTCACTTAAATCTAAAATGTATGAACAGTTTCTTGGTTTTCTTTTTTTTACATCTTTCTTACTCATAGACTTTTTATTGTTAAATGTATTGGGGTGACCTTAGTAAAAATTACATAGGTTCCAGATGTATTGTACTATCATCTGCTTCCTACAGGGGTCAGCAACCACAGAGCTATTCAAAGATGCAGTTACCCCCTCAACAATGCGCTTCTTGGTGCTTTGACAAAAAAGAGCATCCTCTGGCTTTCCTAGGGAGTATGGGTAAGAGTTGGCTACTTTATTCCAACATTTTTATTTCCCTACCTTTGAATTCCTTCTTCTACAGTATGTCAGATAAACTCAAACATTTCTACCTCATTAACTATTAAGTCATCATTGATTTCAGGCTTCAATTAATATACTTCATTGACTATTAATGCCTCTCCCAAGTGCTCAAGTGAATATATTAAATCCCAAAACCCAGATGTGTTTACCTATGTCAAAGAATTTAGTCTGACAGACCTTAGCTTCCACTCCCCGTAAGTGCCAATACAGACTGGCAAGGTCTTGAACTCTTTCATTGCATACACCATGCTTCTCCAGGTAGGCCATGTACCTGCCCACCTAGGCTAGCTGAGTCAGTAAGAGGTGGCAAAGGTGGAACCTGAGGCTACTCAGTATTAGTCTGTTAGGCAAGCAAAAGATTTTTATGCACTGAAGAGCTGCATTTCTTAGCGGAGCAGGGAGAGTTGTATTCAGAGCTAGAGGTTCCTTTACCATGTCTGCCCTAAAACTATAGGTGACAAGAGACTCCTTCATTGCAAGTCTGAAATGGGTGGCTTCTTATATGTCCACATATGTCCTTCATTGTATTCTCACAGTTTTTCATTACTCCTTTTTTCTATTTAGCCTCCTTAGGATCAAAAGAAGGCAGAGGATTCCAGTTCTTTAAGCTTGTTATCACTGTCATTTAACTAACTGCCACAGCCACAGTCACTTGATCTCCCAACAATCTATCTTCCATCTATACTTCATGCCAGGTTACCACCAGAGATAATCTGAGTAATTACAATGCCACCACATGCTATGAATTACCCATGACCTATTTACCTCTTTTGCATTCCCTGAATTCCATTTTGGGGTCTCTTTCCTTGGGACCACTTCTGGTATATTAGGAAAGAGTATAAAGAATGGTCCCATCAGTAAACAAATGGTACACTCACATTAGAAAAGAAAGAGGACTTAATGAAGGGACAATTTAACAATGCTTTGGGCAAGGTACAAGGATACCATAATGCATTGGTTCTCTAAATGTTGTCTCTGGACCAGCAGCATCAACATTACCTAGGTACTAGCTAGAAATACAAATTAAAGTCTCACCCCAGACCTACTAAATCAGAAAATCTAGGGGCAGGGCTCAACAATATGTTTTATCAACTTCTCCAGGTAATTCTAATGCACACTAAAGATTGAGAACCACTGCCATAGGTATAATGCTAAAAACAGCTGAAGATATTATCAAAGAGGACCAAAAAGGCAAGAAAAAGGATAGTAACCAGGATCCTGAGGAAGTCATACAGAGACATTTTGAAACTATCAATGACCTTTGGTCAAGAAGAACCAGCCTACCCTAGAAAACCTCATAACAAGGAAATATGGTAATTATATCCAACCTCCTTTGCTCACTTCCTCCAACTTTCAACCTGAGCTCTCAAGTGGTTGAACTCAACCAGAAGCCAGATGACAAGGGAATCTGGTGATTCCACCCATTTTGAATAGAACTATATCAAACATAAAAGCTTCTGGACAGCAAACCATCAACAAAACAAAAAGCAAACCAACCAAATAGAAGAAGATACTTGCAAACAATACTTCAGATAAGGAGCTGATATTTAAAATATATTAAAAACTCATACAACTCAACAACAGAAAAAGCAACCCAATTAAAAAACAGACAGAAGATCTAAACAGACATTTTTTCCAAGGATGACATATAGATGGCCAACAGACATAAGAAAAGATATTCGACATCAGTAATTATTGGGGAAATGCAAATCAAAACCACAATGAGATATCACCTCACATTGTTAGAATAGCTATTATAAAAAAGACAAGACATAACAAGTGTTGGAGATGATGTGAAGAAAAGAGAATCCTCATACACTGTTGGCAGGATTGTAAATTGGTGCATCCATGGTGAAAAACAGCAATTCCTTTTCTGGATATTTACCCAAAGAATATGAAACACTAATTCAAAAAGATATATGCATTCCTATGTTCACTGCAGCATTATTTACATTAGCAAAGATATGGAAACAATCTAATGTCCATTGGTGGATGAATAGATAAAGAAGTTGTGACATACTACTACTAATGGATTACTACTCAGTTATTAAAAAAAAAAGATAAACTATTTCAAAGGACAAAAACCATATAATTTCACTCATGTGGAATATAAAACAAAAAATAAATAAACAAAACTGAACTCATAGATATGAACAACAGATTGGTAGTTACCAGAGAGAAAGGGCAGGGAGGGGAGGGTAAAATGAGTAGAGTGGATCAAGTACTATATGGTGATAAATAAAAACTAGACTTTTGGCGGTGAGCACACTATAGTGTACACAGTATCAAATAATAATGTTGTATACCTGAAACATAAAATGTTATTAACAAATGCTACCCCAATAAATTTAATAAATAAATAAAACGAATTCCATGAAAACCTTTCCAAGCCTTAAATCTCTGCCTTGTATATAATATACTACTGTTTCTTTACATCAAGAACTGAGTGTTAATGTCTAATTAACATAAAACACTAGTAGCAGAAACCCATTCAGTCATAGGCTAGTCATTTCATGGGGGAAAAAAACATCATGCTTATTTTGAAGAACATATTTGAAAGGAACACAAGTGAAAACTCATTATTCTAGATATCTATATTAGATATTGGGTCCTGCTCTGCCTATTACCTCTTTCTAAGACAGTATACAAGCTGTAGCCTCAAACTTCAGACCATTTTCTAAGCATCTCAAAATGCTCACTAGGCTACACAGCACATAAAGCTTTGTCCAATGGGTAGAAATAATAATTGGTTAGGCAAGACAAATTTCTTCACTCTGGAACTAAAAGGGGAAAATATGGACAAAATAAACCTGTAGAAGTAAAAATTAACACACAAAAAGAAACAGTCATATTAATGGTGGGGTTCTAAAGATCCATGAAACCCATGTCACTAAGAGGACAATAATATTATTTGGTCCCTATTCCTAATGTTCTGTGAGAGTCTGCTATTTATTACGTGTGTTCTCATAAGACTCTCGTTATTCACGTTTTCCATAATCAAAAATGGCTGAAACAATTCACACTAGCATTTCAGTGTCATTCCCTCTTCTTGTATGATTCACATACTTGCTGTATCACCTTTTCATCTCTCAAGAATAAACTAAAACACAGAATCACATCTTTGAGACATTTTTCCTATTTTAAAGTTAAATGACATGCATAATGAGTACTAAAAGACTTTATTAATTACATGTGCCAGTTAAGAGGACTAAGCACAATATTCAGAGGAAAGAAAGAATTGTAGAATTGAATTAAACTACTTAAGTACTTTAAATTAACTTAGAGATTAATTAGTCTGAACACCTCAGTTGAGAACAAGCAAATTGGAAACTAGGAAATGAGGCAATAGGTGCTAAGAGACTTGCCAAGGTTGATACAGAAGCAAAAACCAGAAAGTTACAAATTTATACTTCAAAACTTTGTGTCTTATTATCATAAGTGAATTTTGATTATCAAGAGTTGGTTTCTACTCTTACTCTGAAATGACTCCTTTTAACCTCTTTACCTTAATTCCAACATCTTTGAAAGACGCTAATATAATTGTGACTATGGGGGAAATGTTATTTCATTTTGTGAAGAAGTATGAAGACAAATAGCACCATTACAATTATGAGTCATCTCTAAAAGTAACGCTTCAACCTTTGCTTCTCTCTTTTTATGCAGGATGATTAATGCAGTCTATTTCTTGTGACTGTCACAAGAGCCACGAATCTCACTTCTTTAGTAGTGATTTAGTTTGACAAAGGCATGCACAATAACAACTTTTTCTTGAATGCATCTGCACATAAATTTACCAAATAAAAAGCTTATACCATTCTCTCACCATCACGAAGTGAATTAGTATTAGATCTTACAGCATCTCCTAGCTCAACATTTGTGGCAAGTCTCAACTGCTTCATAAACTTTGTCTACATTGTCACACTGAGAAAAATGTACAGAGGACGGCAGTATGAGAGTTTTTTTTTTTTTTAAAATGAAGGGGGAAAAGGAAATGAATGCAGAAGATTAGCCTGGTAGGCAGCAGATGTGGCACAAAGAGAGAATTAAAGAGATAATAATAATAACAGGTATAGGTACGTCAATGTGTGGAGTACATGTGTGCATGTGTAGTGGTTCATGTTTGTATGCAGCTGATCACAAGGATACAATCAGAAAGAGGTCATCTTTACATTGTTTTCACTAATCTGTTGCAGAACAGTAACTGTGGTGAAAACAGCATCAAACAGGGTCAACTTTATTCTGATCAATACACAGTGACTATAATAAGCAGTTATATATCAATCCATTATTTCTCCAGAGATCTCAAATAGAATGATAAGAAACCAGAAAATGCTAACCCAATTAATCACACTGTTCCTGGCCAAAGGTAGCAGCATTACACTCCTGAGAGTATTCTGAAAATGTCAATGCAGTACTGTGCTATACCAAGAACTGTTGAAGTAAAATTATTTCTGTTCACAGATGACATGATCTTTTATGTAGAAAACCTTAAAGATTCCAGACCAAAAGTAATGTTAGAATAAACAAATCCATCAAAGTCACAAAGTCAGTTCCATTTCTATACACCAACAATAAACAATTCAAAAGGAAATTAAGAAAATAATTCCATTTACAAAAGCATCACAAAAATAAAATACTTAAGAAAAAAATTAATCAAGGGGGTAAAGACTTTCGCACTGAAAACTACAAAACATCACTGAAAGAAATTAAAGAGGACACAAATGAGTAGAAATATATCCGGTATTCAAGAAGTAGAAGATTTAATATTGTTAAGATGTCCATTCTACCCAAAGTGACCTACAAATTCAAAGCAATCTCTACCAGAATCCCTAAGAAATTTTTGCAGAAATATAAGAATTCAACCTAAAATCCATATGAAATGTTGAAGGATCCTAGACAGCCAAAATAACTTTGTAAAAGAAAAACAAATTTGGAGGATTCATACTTGCTCGTTTCAAAACACACTGCAAAGCTACAGTAATCAAATCAGTGTGATAGCTCAAAAAAAGGTAAAGAGACCAATGGGAGAGAAATACAGAGCCCAGAAATTAACTTTCATGTTATGGTAAATGACCTTCAACAAGGTTGTCAAGACCACTCAATGGGAAGCTCATACAGCACCAGGCTCCCACTGGGATCCTACCAATACAGGCTCCCAGTACATCCCAATTCCAGCCAGCTCCTGTGGCCATCTGTGTCTCCTGTGGCCCCAGGTTCTTAATTAGTGTCCACAAACCCAAGCCCCATGCAGGTACTTGCAAACCCAAACTTCTGACTGAGGCCAGCACATTCTAACAAGTACAGTTCCAGGTTTTGGCCCCATCCCAGTGCCAACCCAGCTGCTACAGCCCCAGAGCTCCAGCCAATCCCAGTTGGCCTCTGTCCCACAGACTCAAGTTCCCAGCCTTCCCCTGTCCAAAGAGCAGGCCCTGAGCCCTGAGATATAGGCCTGCTCCCATGGACACAAGTAGGCACCAGGCTCACCCCAGAGCAAACTGGCCTATGTGACCAGAGCATCCAAGTTGGCTTCAGTGATCAGGCTCCTATCCTAGTAATGTACCCACTCCTTCAGACCAAGAAAATGGACACAACCCAGTGATCCCTGGCATCTAGTTGGTAACTGAGGACCCAGAATCTAGATCTAACCCATGAAGACACAGATCTCAGGCCCATATTTGCAGATTCAAACACTAGGCTTGCCCAAGTAAATGCAGGCCCCAGGCCCACATCCACAAGCCAGGCCCCAGGCTGGTCCCATATACCCAAGAACCAGGTTTGCCCACCTGCTCACCCAGGCACCGAACCTACCTACCAAGGACTCTAACAGCAAGCCCACATCCAAATACAACCAGACAGCCAATCCGTATTTTCTGAACTAGCTGACTGGTGAAGGGTTTTGCCTATCAAAGCTAGTGTGTAAAACTAGAAGTGGTGCCTACTTCTTCAACTGCACAGATCCCAGTGCAAGGCCATAGGATCGTGAATAATGAAGAAACATGACACCACAAAGGAAACCAATAAAACTCCAATGACTGACTCCAAAGAAATGGAGTTTGATGAAACATCAAAGAATTCAGAAAAATCCTCTTAAAGAAACAATGAACAATAAGAAAAAACAGATACAAACTAAATGAAATTAGGAAAACAATGGGTGAACAAAATTTTAAGTTCAGCAAAGAAATAGAAAACATTAAGAGAAAAACAGAAATTCTAGACTTGAAGAATACTTGACTGAACTGAAGAAATCAATAAAGATCTTCAAAAGCAGACTCAACCAGATAAAATAATTAGTAAACTGGTTACAGTTCATTTCTAGGGAGATGAATTAGGAAAAGGAAAAAAGGAAGTATCGAAAGTAGGAAGAAAGGAAGTGAGGGAAGGAGGGAAGAAGGAATCCAGATTAGAATGGAATAAGTAAAATTGTATCTCCTTTCAGATGATATGATCTCATAATATACAGAAAATCCTAAAGACTTTTAGAATAAACAAATTTGTTAAAGTTGCAGGATACAAAATTAATATATAAAAATCAGTTACATATCTGCATACTAATAGCAAACTGTCTGAAAAAGAAATATAGAAAACAATCCCATTTACAATAACATCAACAAAAATAAAATACTTAGTAATTAATTTAACCAAGGATGTGAAAGATGTATACACTGAAAACTAGGACACTGCAGAAGATACAAATAAATGGAAATAAAGCTTATTATCATAAATTGGAAGAATTAATACGGTTAAAATGTCCATTCCACGCAGAGTCAATGCAATCCCTATCAAAATTTCAATACATTTTCAAAGAAATAAGAAAAAAATCCTAAAATGTGTATAAAACCACAAAAGATCCCCAAATAGCCAAACAAAGCTGGAAGCATCACACTCCCAGATTACAACTATTACAAAACTATAGTAATCAATGCATTAGAGGACTGGTATAAGAACAGACACATAGACCAAAAGAAGAGAAATAAAAGCACAGAAATAAACCCACACATATACAGACAACTAATATTTTACATAGGTGCCAAGAATACTCAATGGGAAAAAGATATTCTCTTCAATAAATGGTAGAAAAGAATGAAATAAATCCCCTATCTTACACCACTCACAAAAATTAACTCCAAATGGATTAAAAGCTTAAAAGTGAAACCTGAAACAATAAAACTCCTACAATGGAAAGAGAAGTCACATTAGGTGGTGAACTTATTATACAACAAGGTGACAATGCACTGTAGGATTGTATGCCTGAGGCCTATGTCATCCTTGCTAACAGATGTCACCCCAATAAGTCTAACAATAAAAATGAATTTAGAAAAAAGAGAAAATACAGAAAAATGCTTCTTGACATAGATTTTGACAATGATTTTTTTGATATAACACCAAAACACAAGTAACAAAAGCAAATACATGAGGTCTGACAATTAAGTTCGCAAACTTGCCACCATGCACTTACGTTGGCAGCACTGTACCAACAACTGGGTAAGATTTCATGAGCTTGGTATATCTGTGTCTCACAGCTATACCTGTTGAAGTGTGGCAGTGGCATGCTGAGTTGTATTCATCATTATTGTTGTTATGTGTTTTTGTGTGCTGTTGCAAGAATTAGAACAATGAACAAACATTAAATTTCTTGTTAAACTTGGCAAGCATGGAAGCGAAATCAGGGACATGTTAGTTCAAGTTTACAGGGATAATGCCATGAAAAAAAAGGCAGTGTCCAAATGGATTAAACGTTTTTCTGAGAGGAGAAAGTCACTGATAAAGAGAAGTCAGGGCAGCTAGTAACGAGCAGAACTGATAAAAACATTGCAAAAATTTGTCAAATTGTGCATCAAAATCGTCAGCTGACTGTGAGAAGCATAGCAGACCAAGTAAACATTCATAGAGAAATAGGAAAATCTTAACTGAAAATCTTGGCATGAGAAAGGTGTGTGCAAAAATGATCCCAAAGGAGCTCACCAATGAACAAACGCAAAGGAGAGTCTAAGTTTGCCAAGACCTTTTGGAGAGGTAAGACGATGTTCTAGGCCATGTTATCACTGATGATGAAACATGGGTGTACCAATATGACCCTGAAACAAAGCATCAAAGTGCACAGTGTAAGCCAGCCAATTCTCCACAACCAAAAAATTTCCATCAGTCCAAATCAAGAGTCAAAATGTTGTTGCTAATCCTTTTTGATATCAGAGGGATTGTTCATTACGAATTTGTACCAACTAAACAGTCAATCAAGTTCACTATTTGGAAGTGCTGACAAGGCTGCACGAACAAACCATCTCTACTCACCTGATCTGATCCCCTATGACTTTTTTCTTTACCCAAAGATAAAGGAAATATTGAAAGAAAGACATTTTGATGACATTCAGTAGATCAAGGGTAATACAACAACAGCTCCAGAAAAAGAGTTCCAAAATTGCTTTGAAGGGTGGACTAGATGCTTGTGTAGGTGTGTAGCTTCCCAAGGGGAGCACTTTGAAGGTGACCATAATGATATTCAGCAATGAGGTAGGTAGCACTTTTTCTAGGATGAGTTTGCAAACTTAATTGTCCGAATGAGTAAAAAAGTGGATCTACATTAAATGGGAAAGTTTCTACACAGAAAAAGAAAAAAAAAACAGTAAGCAAAATGACAAGGTACCCTATGGAATGAGAGAAAAATGTGTAAACCATCTATTTGATAAGGGATTAATATCCAAGATGCATAAGAAACTCAAACATCATAATAGGGAAAAAAATCCTGATGTAAAAATGGGCAAAGAACTTGAATAGACATTTTTCCAAAAAAGATATACAAATGGTCAATAGGTATATAAAAATGTGCTCAACATCACTAATTATGAGGGAAATGCTAACAAAAATGAGACATACCTGTCAGAATGGCTATTATCAAAAAAAGACACCAACTATTGGTGACTATGTGGAGAACTTCAGGGAACCATGTGCACTGCTGGTGAGAATGTAAACTGGTATAGCCACTATGGAACAGTATGGACATTACTCAAAAAATAAAGACTGTAACTAACATGTGATCCAGCAATCCCAATTCTAGGTATATATTCGAATGAATTAAAAGCAGGGTCTCAAAAATATCTTTGCATATCTATGTTTATAACAGCACTATTCACAATAGCCTAGAGGTGGAAGCAACCCAAATGTCCATCGACAGGTAACACTACTGAACTATATACTTAAAATGGTTGAGATGGTAAATTTTATGTATTTTTTACCACAATAAAAAAAGAAGCACTGCTACCCAAAGTAGAGACTAAATAAGCAACTAAGTAGATGTTTCTATTTACCTAAAAAAGCTCCAGAAGAATTTATGTGAAGTGTCTCAGGCAGAATGAAGCTATATTTTACTCAAAATGAATAAATACCCAAGGGTGTGATTACCTGTTCTATTCAGAGAGTGATGGAAGGGTTAAATAAATGGTGGGATATAAGGGAAGAAAAATTTTGGAAGTTCACACCTTAGAAGATATTCAAGCAGGAAAGCACATTGCAAAATTCACAAGACTGTTTACGTATTTTACCATTATAAAACCTCTAATTAAATATCTAGATCTGTGTATCTTTCTACATATAAATCCAATTAAATGCCAACTGAAATAGCATTAAATTATTACCCCTAAATAATTTCCTCCTACTTCCATAAGTAAAGAAAAGTAAGTAAATGGCACTAAAAATAGCTGTTGTTGTATTACCCTTGATCTCCTGAATGTCATCAAAATGTCTTTCTTTCACAAAAACACTCCTTTCATAACTAAAGTTTTCTGAGATACCAAATTTGTAAGAGGAAAGAACCAACATACTAATTCCAAAAATCCCACAAATGTGCTCACAAATTTTTCTAATTTTGTAATATTACTCAATTCATTTGTACTCCTAGTTATTACAAATTAGAGTGGTTTGTAATGTAGATGAGTTTAGAAAATAAGCTTAACTTCCATCTTTTGTTCTACTTTTCCTCAGTTTGACATTACACGGGTGGTGCCATAGAGAAGGTAACTAATATAAAGTTTACAAAGTTGTAATTTGGAAGGTTTCCTCTGTACTTTCAAATCAGTCTTAAAAAAGCTATAACTGAAATTTGGCAGTGACAAAATTTGACACCGGAGCCCCTGGGGCAATTACTTGTGGCCAAGGTCTACAGTGGACTTATAGAAAAGAAAGTGAATTAATAATTGAATCTGAAGAGGAAGAACGAAACATGCAGAGACTTTTAGAAAAGTAAGGAAGAAAATGAGACAAAGAATGAGATCAGCTGCCAAACTCTCTGTACATGAACCATGGGGCGGGGGAGGAAGGAAGACAGACAAGAGATGACTTTGAGTAAGAAATACAGTATTAAAATCAAATACCTGACAAAACTAACGGATAATGACCAAAAGTATATCTGTGGTTGCCTGTGACCAGGGGTAGGGAGCAACCCTGAACAAAGAGGCACAGAGAAGTTTCTGGAGGGAGGGAATTTTTTTTTATTGTAGTGGTGGTTAGCTGTATGGCTACATATCTCAAAATTCATTCAACCATTAATTAAGTATATTTTTATCACAAATTATACCTCAACAAAGCTAGTTTTAAAAAAATCAAATGATTGAAAAAGCACACTCTCCATCATATATCTGACCAAGTATGTAAGAGAAAAAGAACATCAAAAGGCTATTTTTAAAAATCTCACATGAATAAATAAAACAAGGAAAGCATAAATCTATCCCATAATCTTTTTTGCAGGGAGAGGGGGGTAGTTCCCTGGCTGGGAATCGAACCCAGGCTGCGGCGTTGAGAGTGCCGAAGCCTAGCCACTGCACCACCACCAGGGAACCCCCAGCCCATAAACTTAAGGAGCAATATGTTCTAGGAGAGTAAATTTTATAGAACATTCAAGAATATGTTTTTTAAAACCTCATGCTTTCTAACTCATTTCCCCCAGTATTCCAACCTCGATGTGCTTTCTACTCCACTGGATAGCAAACTCATTAACCATGTCACACACATACACACACGTACACACCCCACCTCATCCCACCACAACCACACTATTCCATGTTCCATGCATGTCTTCTCTTAGTTTGGACATCAAGAGCTGACTTTTTTCATAGTTATGTCTGAAAGGCTTATGAACAAAACATTTCAATTACAGTTGAAATGATTACATGTGTTTTGGTTTTAAACATTTGAGCTTCCATTCAGAAACAGGGAATAGAAAAGTAACAACTGAGCTGAATACCAAGTTGATGAAATGCAGAAGAGCATTCTAGGCGGTGGGAGGAGAATACACCAGTGAAACAAATAGATCAATGCATCAGAGAACCATAAATACTCACTTTGGCTGGAAATTGTGAGAGAAGAATAGGAAATTGGATAAGCACACGTCAAAGAAAGGGCTTAGAGGAGTCCCCTGGTGGTGTAGTGGCTAAGGCTTCGGCACTGTTAACGCTGTGGCCTGGGTTCGATTCCCAGCCAGGGAACTAACCACATAAATAAAAAATAAAAATAAAAGAAAGGGCTTAGAAATCTGAAGTGCTAAGGTCAGTGACTGTGTTCGTTCACTAGCAGATCCCTAGGGACTAAGAAACAATTCCCTAGCAAATAATGAATATTCAATAAACATTTGACAAATGGATGGGCAGATGGATAGCTGTGTGGATAAGTAAATGACTGGCTTGAATCATGGAGGGTGCAGCATGTTACGGTAAAGAGTCTGGACTTTGGTTAAACTCCAAGTTTTACTAATCATGGTGCTAGATGGTCATTTATGAAATATGTCACAAGTAATCTGTTAGTAATTAAAACTGAAGTAATGCAATTTGCCAATGATTTACTTTTTAAACATAATTAAGAGTCTGTTCAGAATTGCCCCTATAATATTATACTCATGTTCATTCCAGTATACTTTATTGAATGAATAAAGGACGGAGTTTTAGCTAGTTGACCAATAAAGGCACATAACCTGCAACCTATCTATTCTAAGCCATGATGGTTAGTACATTGTCTCTGCCAAATTACCAATAACCATGGCAATTATGAATTACTGAAGCCTGTACTTCCAAAAATATACTTTGGCGTTTTGTCAAAATTGGGATACACTCAAGGAAGCATGTTAGGTACGTGAATATCACTGGTAATGTGACACTACTGAAGGCAAGAGGGTCACTAAATAATTTAAGAAAAATATTGGTATTATGTAATTTGTGTTAGAGAAAAAACATTCTATGAAAGTACATTAGTGGAGTGTATGAGACTCAAGACAGAAGAGTGTTACAAAACTGTAAGTGAGGAAGAGAATCTGAACTACAGTATCCGTAACGGCTATGTAGGAAAGAGATGCAGGTGGTAAAATCAACAGACCATGCACCACTCAGACAGTGCTAGCTTCGGTGAAGTGGCTTGGCTTAAATAACAGGGTCAAATGTAGAAGCTGAATAAGATATAAAAGAGGAGGGTCACAGTAGGCAGGAAAAATAAGTTCCATATTAGACACGATGCATTGGATACAACGATGCCAAACTCAGAAAGGTCTGGAACAGAGGTGCCAATTAGGGGTCCCTGGCATAGAGATGGCAGATGGAATAGCCTAGGGAGAGTGTGTGCATAGAGTGAGAAAAAAAGAAAGTCAGACAGAACTCAGAGGGAAAAAGCAGTTTTAAGGAGTAGGTAAGTAAAAGAAACCCCCCCAAAATGTGCATATAATTAGATTCAGACTCATCAGTTCCTCCAAATATAGTTCCCATTAGGGCAATTTCTCACACAGTATAGGAATTTGGTAAGCACAGTGAATAATTAGGAAGCAAAAACTAGGAAGAAAATACAATGATCATCTATACTAGGGCTGAAAAATAAGTTTATTCAAAACTAACTACAGTCAATTGGGTATGACTATCTAGAAAACTGTGTCAATAAAGATTTTGAGGTCAAGATTGGGCTCCAAAGGAAAGATTCCAACAACTAATATGTAATGGTAAAGGTATGAGTGCAAGAGGAGAGAAGGAATTATTCATGGGGCACATGTTGCTACCATGACACTTTGTTTTTATTGCATAAAATTTAGCATGTATTTTTGTATTATATAATTCTAACTGAATACAAGTCCACTGTACTGTCAAACAATACAAGATAAAGAATATGTTAATAATCACCAAACTGCTCTGGTCTCATACCTCTGAGTAACCGACACCCAACAACAGAAAAAATGTTGTGCATTTCTGCTCTTACCCCTCTCTCCTGCTCATTCATATATACAAAAATAAAAGGTTTTATTTGGTATTTTCATAAAATACTATGGCATACAGATAAAATAGCCAATGTCAAATTTATTGTTGAAATCACCTATAATTTTCTTTCAACATTTTAAAAATATTGTCCTTAATTATATCTAATATTCTTTTTTCTGCACTTTTTTTCCTAATCCAGTTTGCCTGTTACATTGGTCTTATCAGGTACCCAAATGACTTCTAAATAGCATATTGGAATGTTCAATTTTCAGTCTTCATCTTATTTAGCAGCAGTTGAAATATTTAATCACTTTCTCCTTGAGATTTCAAATATGTTTTTTCCCCAGTTTAATGGCAGCTCACCTTCATTTTTCTGAACTCTGCTGGAGTGCACACAGGGCACAGTGCTCAGACCTTGTCCAATTCTGTGATTAACTGCCATCTTCTTACCATGTCCTCCCAATGTGTACCTCCAGCCCAACCACGGAACGCCACATTCCGTCCCTCACTGCCACCCAACACCTTCACTCCTTGTCAAACAGCCATGCCAACGTCTTATCAAAACTAAACTTGCAACTTTCTTCTCATCCCAAAAATTAAATTAACAATTTTGTTAAATTTGGTGAAATGGTCATTCAGCAAATGGATTGGCAATTTAGCAATAAATTTACCTCTACCAATTCTAATAAAAAAGTGACCACAAATAGTATCTAAAGTATCGTAGGGGGAAAAGAGCTAAGAATTTTATATTCAGTCAAGCTCTCCATTAACTATAAATAAAACTGACAATTTCAAATACATATGTAGGAACTTTGTAAGCAGAAAACGTGTGCTTCCTCGAGAAATTCCTGAGCCACGAAGTCCAGCCATCCAAGAGCAGAATCAAACAAAGAAATTTGTAAGGCAGAAATAACAGTGAAAGGATAGCTGGTCAGTACAGAATCAATTTTTACATGGAACAAATCACTTTGAGAAAAAATTACAATGGATTAAATGACTTTGACAACTATGTCTATAGAAAAAAGAAAAACAATAAATCAAAATAATGTATAGAAAATAGTATATCAGAAATCAGAGGATGGAGGCGGGTATCTGATAGAAAATGCATGTGTGTTATTTTTCCATCTTTTATAGCAAACCAGTAAGGGCTACCCGGCCTTCTGGGTGTACACTCACTTTGTGCTTGCAGGCCGCTGCACCACTCCGTGGTCCTGTGACCACCAGGGCAACGATGGAACAGAAAGCAGCCGAAATAGACTCCAAATGAGTAGCTTTATTTAAATATGAGAAATAATAAAGTTAAAAAATAGTGGTGATTCCAAAACTCTTATAATGCTTAACACTTTTCATAACAATAGCAGGATTTTCCCCTCTCTATTATTATACTTGCGGTGAAGAAGGAAGTTTTTTCAGTGAAGTCAACAGTTCCTGCAGTTTGACTTCAACCTATTTCCTTCCACTAAAGTAAAAGTAAATTAATACTTGATATTTTAAATGCCAGGTATATTGTAATCACACTTTTCTAAAATTATATCTAGCTATATTTTGCTCAATATAGACACATTGAGAGATGTCTGGAAAGATGTTGAGACTGGTTATTTCTGGAAAGTAGAAATTGGAGTGATTTCCTGCCTTCTTCTTACTTCTCTAAGTGGTTTAAATTTTTAAAATAATATTATGTGATATAGATTATAAATCATATGTGATAAAGAGCATAAAGATTTATAACAAAAATTATTGAAATTTTTGCCTAGGGCCATAGTACAAACAGAATGGTTCTAATACGTGTTGTTAAATCGAGTCAACTTTACCATTCCACTATCAACAAAAGCAAAGCCTGGCATGGTTACCGACACATGAAAGGAATCAAAACTGCAATGGAAAATCATCAAAATTCTGCATTTTGTATCATATCAAACTTATCTCTTTAATAGTGATAGACATTTTATATTTATACTGGTTTGATGCCACCTACCTGTGCAGAGCCAGTTATTACATCATTAGTTGAAACAATATAGCATACAGTATTTAACAGAAGTATCCCACAAGATTGCAATATAGAAATATTGCTTAATGAACAGAGAAATTTTTCCTCTGTGAAATAACACATCATGTCTTACCTCCTCAAATTTAGAGGAGGTAGTTAATTATTTTCTCCCTTGAAAATAAAAAGTATTTTTAAATGCCTATACTTACAAATCCATATAATAATTTTAAAGCTCTGAACTTAACCTTAAAATTTTATTTTCAAGGGTTCTTTTTACTTTTTTTTTATTTTTGGTTATCAAAACAACAAAAAGGCATTATTAAATTGCCTTCCATAGCTGTCACCAAAATCATATCTTTAGCAACCATACACCACTGACCTATTTGTATCTATCACTTTTTTGTTTAATTTAAAGCAGTATGTGTTTTAAAAACTGCCCATCTTCTTTTCAGTCTGATTTCATTTTGAAAAAAGAATCAGGTAGCAATCATCTCTAATTTCACAAGCAGCTTACATCATCAGGTTTTCCGATCAAACACACTGCGTTCTGGATGTACTCATATGTTTACTAGATGCTCTTTAGTTACATTTTACACACCTTTCAAATATGTCTTCTTGGTGTGACTGTTACAGAGTTGCCATTGAGAGACGTTAGTCTTTTTTTATTCCTATAGCCCTCTTAAAAAAAAAAAAAGCTTCAGTTGAATCCTTTAAAAACAGGAGGCAACTTAATAAGACTTTTCTTCATTAAAATATAGTCACAATGGGGACAAAACAGGGAGGAGCTAAAAAGTAATGAGAACAAAATTTTTATGGGGCAAGGGATAAATGCAAAGTCTAAAGATATTTACTGATATGTCAGACATTCTAAAAAGAAGGGGAAATAGCCCTATTAGGTGTTTAATATTTGTTTTACTTCCCACTTTACCCAGAGATTGGACTCTCCAGTCACTCTCTATTTTAAATGGAAAGAAATAACTGAACACATTCTGTCAGCCTCAACTACTTTGAAGCAGTTTGGTGTCCATTTTTTATCTTCAGTAAAAAAAAAAAAAAAAAAAAAATGTGATTTACTAGCTTTAGTAAAATGCAATTGAATAAGTCACCAGGATTCTTTCAAACTTGAGAGAGAAAGGATTAAAACATTTATATGCTGTGTTCTATCCCCAATTCTTTTACTGATGACCATGTGTCCTTAAACAAGACACCTCTTATCACTTAGGATTTCGTTCTCAAACTGGAAAATAAAGAATTTAGCCTAGATCTGCAGTTATTAAACATTGAGGACTCAGAGACTCTAAAGAAATAAAAACTACTGGGTCTTTCCTCAGTGAAATGCACACATACAAAACCAGAGAACTAACAATGTCCTACAAGGTCCAATAATGTCTGGCCACTAGTCCCCTCAACCAACCTGAATTCTCTGACTTCATCTTCATGTACACTCGCTCTTTCTGGAATACAACAAGCAAGCTCTCACCTTAAGGTAACTGGCTGTTCTCTCCGCCTAGAATGTTCTTTTTTTTTTATACCTCCAAGACTTTGCCCATTTTCACCTTTCCCAGAATGCTGGCTCCGATCACCTTATTTAAAATGTAACCCACATGCCTTTCCATCCCTACTGGTCCTTACCCCTTGCTCTCAATGTTTCCTCCCGAGTACTTATCATTAGCCAGCAGTGCATACAATGATTACTAAAGCAGGCCTGACCACTATCCTTTAAAAGATATGCTTGCAAGGCTGGCCCTTGTCTGGTATCTAGAACCTTGGGTTTCAGAAGGGTTACCTCATTTCCAGAATGTATAAGAGATCACTACATCTAAACTGCTTGTGAAAACAATATAATTCATGCTAAATACATGTTTCCCTTCAGGAAGTGTACAAATTTGGTACATTCCAGGCAGAGGTTGACCAGCACCTAGTAAAAACCTTGGGAATGAAGTCTCTAATGAGTTTCACTAGTAGACAATATTTTATTTATGCTGTCACAACTCACTGGGGGAATTAAGTATCTAAATGACTCCACTAGGACAGGACTCTGCAGTGTGTACCTGCTCTCCGCTAGACTTTTCCTTGTGTCTCTTCCCTTTGACGATGTTGCTCTGTACCCCTTCGATGTAATAAATCTTAGCTTGAGTATAACTATTAATACATGCTGAGTCCTGTGAGTCCTCCTAGCAAATCATTAGACCCAGGAGTGATCTCAGGGAGCCCCAAGAATTTAACACATTGTAGCACTTACTTATTAATTATGTTTACTTCCTTTCTATCTCCATTTGTGAAAATGTAAGCTACTTGAGGGCTAGAAATTTTGTTTTGTTCATTGATGTATCCCAAGAGCCTAAGAAACTACTTGACACATACTAGGTGCTCAATAAGTATTTACTGAATAAATGCATACACAGGAAGTTTTACAATTAATTTAAGGAAATGAATAGAGGTCCTGAAGGAAGCCCTAACCATTGATGCTGGTGAGAACTCCTTGCTAAGATGGTGTCTAATGCTCTTAACAATTTTAATATTCAAATCCTAAGCAAGACCTGTCTATGAACTGGTTGCTCTTTAATTCCCTGAAAATAGCTTAAATTTAACATGAAGAAGTAGGAGTAAGTGTACATGTTTTAGCTGGACAAACTTGGCAATCATTGTTCTCAGAATTAAGTGTGATAGCAGGTTGTAAACCTTGTTAAACCCTAGCTTTACACAGCCCTTGATGGGAATACAAGGTTTCCATTTTTCTTGGTACCAAGGCTTCAAATTAGACTCTAGAGATCGTAAAGCCAGACACTGAAGCTCACTAATCTTCTAAGCCAACTGTATCTAGTCGAAGTCTCACAGCCTCTTTTAAAATGAAAATTTAAAGAAATTCTGACAAGGAAATTGGAACAAGCCAACTCTGAGAACAGAGCCAAGTATTCATTGAAAATGTGCAGAACAGATGGGGGTAGAAGAGAGGAATGGAGAATTGTTGTTATTGTTAGCTGAATCCTCCAGGAATCAAAAAATAACATGCAAAGCAACCTAATGTCAGCAATACTACAATAGCAATAACCACTGGCTTGGGTGCAAGGCCATCTTTTAAACTATTTCATCTTTTTCTGGTACCAAAATATTTCGGGCAATATATTTACTTTAGCAAGAAAGTAGCCTGCTCACCAGCTCAAACTAAATTTCATGCTGGGTAAACACAGGAAACATATGTAGGCTGGGTTATGGTGGGCATTGTAGGAGTTCAATAAATGCTAGTGAAATTAATGTTTGCCTGGTAGGTATTCAATAAATGGTTGTGAAATGAATAAACATATGCAAGACACTGGGCTATGCACTGATTATAGCCCAAGTGCAAGCCATACAAGTCTTAGTTACTTTCTATAGTAAATCTCAATATATTACAAGATTTGTGGGGCTTAAAAAGGCAGTCTCTTAGTCAGTAAATTGAAACAAGAGAATTCAGGTTGGAAAAAGACATTTCTGTGGTTTTTTTATTAATCAAATCCTAAAATATTTTACATGTAAAAATAGATGCTAAGTCTTTATTCAACTTTTGCAATTTTTGTCATTAACTTATTTAGCAACAGCCTATTCTCTAAACACTCTTCTCTCTCCCGACTCTCTCTGTTTCTATCTTTCTCTCATACACGTACACACACTCATGTGTGCACCCCTACCTGATGGTTCAGTTAAAACTTGTAAGAGTCTTCACTTCCTTTATAGGAAAGTTCTTTGTAGCCCAGTACATTGGAACTTCAGCATATAATAGTATGAGATTGTTAAAAACTGTGAAAGCTCAAATGTAGTCAATTTCAGAGAGAGAAAGAATATGAGCACCCATCATTAAATCACTAATCCCCACATTTATAATTGCTAAGCACCTTTATTCTAGAACCAATTTTAATGCTTGTCTCAAAGCATCCAAGAAATAGCAAATTAAAGGCATACTGAGATGCAAAAGAAACTTTTTAAATTCTTTAAACATTGAATGCTATGAATCTCTAGAAGAAACCCTTGGAAATCTCATATCAACAGTTCTTTAATGGAAGTATTCAATTGATTACATTCTTGATTTCTACATATGACTTTACAACCCAGCTCCCCAGTCAAGACTCTGCATTAGCAAGTGCCATCTAGAGAAGGTAGCATGGGTCAAGAACAGCAAACAGAGCAGTGCCACCCAGAGGAAGAGAAATCCACACCAGGTTCCAACACACACTATAAGCTTTTCACCATAACATTTAAATTTCTTACCACACTCACCAGGCTGGTTTCATAGCCCTCTTCTTTCCTTGCTCTACACTTTCTTCCTAGATGATCTAAAATATTCTCATGACTTTAAATACAATCTCTAAGCTGATAATTCCAAATTTTATATCTCAAATGCAAACATCTCTGAAATTCAAACT
Source organism: Lyroderma lyra (assembly GCA_004026885.1). NCBI lineage: Eukaryota > Metazoa > Chordata > Mammalia > Chiroptera > Megadermatidae > Lyroderma > Lyroderma lyra. The sequence continues at coordinate 51,708 of PVJL010003410.1, read as the reverse complement.
CATATATACAACTTGATTTCCGTTCTTAGATGTCTCCTCACAGGTATCTCAAACTCAGTATATGCAAAATGGAACTACTGGTTTGCTTCCTTTCCCCTATCATACACCTCAGGTTTACTCCTCTTCAAGTCCCTCCATCTAGTAAGGAGTACGTCCATCTACTTTTTGCTCAGGTTGAATATTTGCTCAGGTCATATTTGATTACTCCTTCTGCTTCAGCCCCCAGCAGCCCATATCAAATCTATCAGCAAGGCCTATCTCTGTGTGCTACACAGATCACAACCCCTCCTTCTACACTGACGAGGTTCTAGTTCAAGACTCAATCATTTTTTACTTGGGTTCCAGCATAGGGAGAAAATTCTATGCTTATCATTGAACAAAAATAGACATATCACAAAATTATAATACTATAAATTTAAAATAAGCAATGAGAAAGAAGCTGCATGCATGCATTCAATGGAATGTAAATTCTTTTTATTTATTTTTGGTGATTAATAAGACATTTTAGGACTTAATATTTAGAGCTCTTATATATACATATGCATATTTTCACTACACCATAAATGCGATGTAATGTTAAATAGCAGGATTCTGATTAGTAACATTCCAGAGAAACCTATTTTTAAAGTAATCATTCTTTCTAATTGATTTAGCCATCAATCCATCCCATAGATGTAATGTTTAATTTAAAATGGCAAATGGAAGCTAAATATAAGGTGATGCAAAGAGAAGTCACATTAGGTGGTGAACTTATTATGCAACAAGTTGACAATGCACTGTAGAATTGTATGCCTGAAACCTATGTAGTACTTGCTAACAGATGTCACCCCAATAAGTCTAACAATAAAAATGAATTAAAAAATAAAATAAAGAACTTTAAAAATAAATAAATAAATAAAGTGTCAAATGGTAGTGAACAATGACACATCTGATGTACACTGGATGCTATATGGACAGAGGAGTTGCACTTCTATATTTGTAAGTTATTTTCTAATATTTGAACATTAGTCATTACGTTCAAAAAAACAGGGTCTATTATTGCTCAATTGTTTTATATTTATATCATGATTTTGTATGTAGAATATAATCCACATATTATACTGCTCTTATAAAACAACTACATGACATTGTTGAAAGAAATTGAAGGCACAAAAAAAAAAAATGAAAAAATATTCTATGTTCATGGATTAGAAAAATTAATATTCTTAAAATATCCATCTTACCTAAAGCAATCTACAAATTCAATGCAATTCCTACCAAAATCACAAAGGCATTTTTCATAGAAATAGAACAAAAAAATCCTACATTTATGAACCACAAAGGACCCTGAATAGTCAAAGCAATCCTGAGAAAAAAGAAAAAAGCTGGAGGTATCACACTCTATTTCAATCTACCAAGCTATAGTAATCAAAATAGTGTGGTAGTGGCAGTAAAACAAACACATAGATGAATGAAACCGAATTGAGACTCCAGAAATAAATCCAAACATATACAAGCAATTAATTTATGACAAAGGAGCCAAGAATATACAATGGAGGAAAAAAAGTTTCTTCACTAGATGGCGTTGAAAAAATTAGACAGCCACATGCAAAAGAATGAAATCAGACCATTGTCTTATACCATACACACACAAAAAAAAATGCAAAATTGATTAAAGTCTTGAATATAAGACCTGAAATAACAAAATACATAAAAGAAAACATAAGTGCTAAGCTTCTGGATATTGGTCTTAGTGATTTTTGTGTGTCTGTGAATTTGACTCCAAAAGCAAGAGAAACAAAGGCAAAAAAGAAGAAATAGGACTATATTAAACCAAAAATCTTTTGTATAACAATAAAAACTATCAAAAAAACAAAAAGGCACCAACTGAATGGGAAAAGATATTTGCAAATCATAGTTCCAATAATATCCAAAATATATAAAGAACACATACAACTCAACAACAAAACAACAAACAACTCAATTAAAAATTGGGCAGAGGTTCTAAATAGACATTTTTCCAAGGAAGACATAGAGATGCCCAATAGACACATGAAAAGATGTTCAACATCGCTAATTACTAGGGAAATGCAAATCCAAACCACAATGAGGTATCACCTCACACATGTTAGAATGACTATTATCAAAAACACCAGAAATAGCAAGTGCTGGAGAGGAGAAAAATGTAGAGAAAAGGGAACCCTCATGCACGGTTGGTAGAATTATAAATTGGTGTAGCCACTCTAAAAAAAAAAAAACAGTATGGAGGTTCCTCAAAAAATTAAAAATAGAGGGGGTTCCCTGGTGGTGTAGAGGCTAGGCTTTGGCACTCTCAACGCCAAGGCCTGGGTTTGATTCCCAGTCAGGGAACCACCAAAAAAAAAAAAATTAAAAATAGAACTATCATATGATCCAGCAAGTCCTCTCCCAAATATTTTCCAAAAAAATATGAAACACTAATTAGAAAAGATATATGCACTGTTATATTTATTGCTGCATTATTTATAATAGCCAAGATATGGAAATAATCTAATTTTCCACTGATAGATGAATGGATAAAGAAGATGTAATATCCTACTATTAATGGAATACTACTCAGTTATTAAAAGAAAAGAAATGTTGCCATTTGCAACAACATAGATGGATCTGAGGGTATTATCCTAAGTAATTGACAAAAAACATATGATTTCACTCATGGAATATAAAATAAGAACAAACAACTAAACAAAACAAAATTCAGGTACAAACAACAGAATGGTGGTTATCAGAGGGGAAGGAACTGAGGGAAGCAAAATGGGTAAAGGGGGTCAAATATACAGTGATAGAAACTAGACATTTGGTGATGAGCACAGTATAGTGTACACAGATACCAAATAATAATGCTGTACACCGGAAAGATATCTTAAATCAGTGTTACCTCAATTAAAAAATGTTTTCAAAACTCAAGCAGATGATTCTGAATATTAAAATGAAAGATATTGATAAAATATTTCTTGAGTGCCTACTATGAGCAAATGTTAAACTACGTACAATCGTCATTGTCAAATAGACATGAATGAAATAAGCAATTAGTTACCTGCAAGTTAAAGACATCCAAAATTACAGTGTTTTAAATGAGACAGAAATTAACTGTGCTCTCACATAAAAGCCGGAAGATAAGATGGTCCAGGGCTGGCATGATACGCCATACAGTACTCAAAGGCAGGCTCCTCTGGCTTATCACCCCACCAGCTCATCAGCATAGCCCACCATGGCAGCTATAGAGTTCCAACCATGACACTATTCCAAGCAGCAGGATAGAGGCAAAGGGTACATATAGGCAAAGGCTGCACACATAACTCTTCGAAAAGTTTGCAAAACCTGCCCCAAAATACTTTCACTTACATCTCAATAACCTTAACCACATCTCAAAACATAATTATAGTTGTAAGGGAAGCTGGGAAATATAGTTCCTATTGCTGTTGGTCATAAATCCAGCAGAATTCTGTTACTGGAAGATGAAGAAGACTCACATTGGGGTCATCCATTTCACTGCCATTTCACTCTCCTATTCTTCCCCAAAATTCACATTTCTGAATGTTCAGCAACTAGTTTCACAGCCATGCTATAGAAGACATCATGGAGCAGTTACTAAATGTAGTTAAACTGCTTAGATTTCAATCCAGTCTCCAATGTATCCACATCTGTGAAATGGAGATAATATTGCTATCTTGTCCTTGGAGTCATTGTGAAGATTAATCAGTGCATACGTATAAAGCTCTTAGCACACAGTACCTGGTACACTGAAAGATAAGCTCAGTAAATGTTACTATCATATTAATTCAGTCAAGAAGATACTGGAGCAACCTATCTGCAAATTGAGTATCTTCCTACTCAGTGTCACAGGAGGCAGTTGGAAGAACAGAAAGCTGCCACTACAGATTTCACAGAAATCTTGTGCCATCCTAGTCCTATTCATAAAGAAAATGAAGAGGAATTGACTGGTATAAAGTTCTATTTTATCCAAAAACTGCTCCTGGTTCATTACCACATTAACAAGAAAATAAAAACATACATTTCACTCCCCAAATCTTCCTCAGACCACGCCTGGGATGAATTGATATTTCACCCTACCAAAGAGAAATCGAATACAAATAAACAGGAAAAGCAATTAGGACAAATATATTTATAAATCTTTTCAGTACCAGAGCTACAATCAGAATTCAATATTTCTCTCCACTAATCTTGTGGACAGAACAGTTTAATTCAGACCTGCTAAACCCACTTTCACCTGAAAATACTGTGAGAATACCTTGTATCACAAATCAGGCAACAAAAATAATGTGAAGGTGAGATTTATTTGGCTTATTCTTTCCAACATATATTTAAAATTGCTTTTAAGCATTTACACACAAAAGTGACTTTTTTTTTTCATAAATCAGGAGTGGAAAAACTACCAGATAACAATGTTGCTGGGATATTAACTCTTTTCCATATTTTCCAGGCTTCTAACGTTAAATCTAAGATCCTACTGGCTAACTGTCTTTCTTCTTCTTTCTTCTGACACAAAACAATTTTCTTACTTCAACTGCCACAGTCCAAGCTTGTGAAATGCAGGATAAAGACAAAAGAATAAACTGCTGTGCTTCTGTTTCCTAACATCATTGTGTGTGGTGGGAAGTCCCAGGCATAAGCCACAGGGAAATACCACAAAGACAAAACAATTCATGTAGGACTTACTTTAGAGCACATTAATTTTATCTCCCAAAGGTTGCCTAGTCATAGTATTGAAATTACTGACATGGAAGCCTTGTGCAACTGAGCAAATAAAAAATATATAGGAACAGAATGGGAAAATTTAGTATTAGAACAGTATAATTCAGAAGTTAGTTCTATCACTCAGTTACTCAAATAATGTGACCATTTGAACATCCTTCGCTCCTTGAGAGCAGAATAAGCTGAATATATATCTGTTAACATCCTTGATATGAGATGTGGCATCCTTCCCAGCCAAACATAACTTCACCAAAGCCAACTTCTTCCACATTTTTTGAAATAGGAAGGATATTATTTTTAGCAAACTTGAAAACATCTAGAATTTATCACTAAAAGTGAGTTTTATGCAATGAAAAGGATCCCTAGGGAAATTTCCAAATAAGATTTTTCCCCAATAAATTACATTTTACGCCTGAATCAAAGACAAAAGCAACTGGGATTCTACAAACATGACTATGGCATTATTGAACAAATGAAGTGCCAATATGAAGAGCGATTTAGAAAGAATGAAAAATCTAGTTACTTATAGAAATCTGTATGATTCAGTCTAGGGGGACAAAAGGAAGAAAAGTGCATATTAGTTTAATGAGATGTAGATAAAATATTTTAAGTTGACCCGAAGTGTTCCAGTTGAATTATTTTGAATAATAAAGGATTAAATTTCCCAGAAAAATCTTTGTCCCCACTTCATACTTCTGATGTTTTATCAAATAAAACCAAAAGAACATTTATCTATTCTTTTTTTCTTAGAATAAAATAGTGCTGAAAAATAAAAACTGAGCCTTAGCAGGATTGAATTTTGAAATTTAAATGGCAAACCCAAGAACTCACTAAAAGAAGGCAAATTGAAAAATTGTGTTCCCTATAACACAGCTTTAATATTTGAGAAGAAAAGGATAAGACTATCTTCTGTGAGCTGCAGAAATAAATTTCTCTAAGATGTCCTACTCCTGTGTATTATAGTAACTGTTGGTCCACATTTTTAACAAGCACTCAAGGCGTCTCTAATGGTAAAAATTAAGGAGGTTGAATTGTATTTCCATGGAAACCAAATCCATTTTTTGAGAAATACTGACTAAAAATAAAAGCTATCTTTTTCTGTTAATACAGAAAAAAATCAGATGGAACTATCCTAAGATTCCTCGAAATCTACTCAGTTCAGTTTTCCTTCTTAATCTGGAGCCACTTCTTTCTCTTTGCATATTTAAAATGTATATATTTTACCTCATTTCAAATTCTATGAGTTGGAGTAGATTGCCTACTCTCAATGATAAAGTTCTATAGTGTTAAATCAGGAACTCTATTTCAATAGCTTCCAAACACTGAATAAGCTTCATGCTCACACCCCTGCAAGTTTTTCCCTGTCTTTAATTTAGCACTAAGTTATAACACAGGAATGCCTCTTTATTTTTGACGTGACCCTTATGTGCAACCCAGCCACACTTGTTTCTCTGAAGGTCTTGCATGATCAACACAGTCAATACCTAAGTCAACAAAAACACGGAGGGGAAGGAAAAGCGTTAGGTTATAAATGGTAGAAATGAGCGAGAGGAGTCTATGCATACTCAACTTCACCAAGGCAGCACTCCAATGAAAAGTTTAAGGATCACTGCTGTCAAAAGAGAAGTTTCCTAGTAAGGTCATTTCCTTGTTCTTCAAGTACTAGCAGAACTAAAGAAACAAGCCTTATGTCATGAACCTCTGATAACTAAAAGAACTGGGACTGAGGGCTTACGCTCCTGAAAACCTCCCAGTTTGCCATATAATAAACTGGGATCAAAAGTAATGAGGCAGGATAGATAACCCAGGAAACTGCCAACCCCTTCCAGGGTACGTACGGCACCTCACTGGTTACACAAGTGACAGTATCTGGCACCGGCATCTGGAGCAGAACAAGAACCAGTTTCATCAGGAAGGCTAATCCCCTTGACAAGGACTTGACCTTTCGTTAATTACAATGTTATTTATATTGCACTTACTATGACTCACATCATGCATCTGACACCATGACAGTTACCGAGGAGCCAAATAAGGAAGAAAGAGTGGGAAACTGAGGATCCCACATTCAGGGAGAAAACCAACAAGCTTACTCAACGGGACATCACCAGAACTGGCCCCAGGAGGTATAAATACCTCTGGTCACGACTTCCTCGGTTTGACTCAATCTCCGAGTTCACCCGCACTTTCCTCTCAAATGTGTACTTTCATTTCAGTAATCTTTCTATGCTTTCCTGCATCTGTCTCGCTCTAGAATTCTTTCTCATGCGAAGACAAGAACCTGGTCACCACTGCTCCGGGTTGAGTACTCTCCTGGGCATCCTTGTGAGCCTCCAGTGACAGTAACAGTGGGCCAGTTCAGCTTTTTTCTCTAAAAAAAGTTGTTGTTATATTGCTAGATTTACAGTTACATTGGGAGGTTAAGATTTCTTGTATTTTCGTGGCAATTGTGGTTTGATATACATGCTATTTATCACTGACAGTTTATATATTCTCTGTGTTGGTTTTATGTTCGATGGGGTTTGAATGCTCTTTAGGAAATTGTACTTTTTTCTCCCTATTTAAAGAGGCTGTACACAGGTCAGACAATAACAGCAATAACTCAGAAACCTGAAGATAAGAAAAATAGTCTACGGCCATACCACCCTGAACACGCCCGATCTCGTCTGATCTCGGAAGAAAAATAAGTAAGGATGACTCTAAAAGGGCATGGAAATTTCATACTCGTGCTATTTTGTTTGCTGACTGAGTAGGGTGATCAAATTACAGAACATTGAAGCTAAAATATGAGAATATCATCTCTAACTCCAATTATACCAGTGTCTTTTAAGACCCTTGGTCTCTTTGGGCCTCTGTTGCTTCTTATGAAAAATGAGAGATCAGACTAGATTATAGATGGTACTTAGTTACTTCACCCATATCAATCCCAATCAATTTACAATAACTGTCTGAAGCACTGCATTAACAATGATTCTGGGGCTGATTCTGGACAAAAGTAGAGTCATGTCAAGTTTTCCATAAGCACAAATGAGAGGATAGTGTGTGCACGTGCTCGCTCGCTCACGCTCTCTCGCTCATTCTCTCTTTTCCTTTTTTGACCTAAGAAATTACTAGGGTTTCTTTTAGCTATAATCTATAAGGAATTTCATATGACAAAGTATAAAATCTCTCACATAAAATGCTGTGTAGTATAGATTATCTCTATAGCAACTCCTACATTTAAAGTTACTTACCTGCATGACATCATTCATTCAAAAACAAATAGATGGATGATAGACAAACAGACTTTAAATTTATTAATTTATTTTTTCAGGAGTAAGACCAAGTCGTCTCTTTATAGTACAAATGTCAATAAAGCTCAGTAAAGAAATGCACCAAACAACAGAGGGTGGGGGAATGTAGCTCATGGCAGTCACTAATCAGGAATCATAAATGAGACTCAGAACCTTAAAAGAGTCATGCAAACAACAGCAAAGTGAAGACAATCTTCTCCCAATAAATGTCTGACGTGTGTAGGCAAACTGCAGTAACCTGCATATAATAACTAACATCATCTCATTCTGAAGATGGTTGAGATGAAAAACACTTCTGCCAATCTTTCTGTGACCAAAAGCAGCACAAAAACTAAACTAAAATATAACAGTCTCTGTAATGAAAACATTTACTTCCAGGTTAAAGCAACCTATTTCTCAACTAATAAATACTGCACTAGATTAATAGTCATAACACTTCAAATTCAGTCCCATCTCTGCCACCATTACTATGGTATTGGTTAATCCATAACTCACCTAAAATTTAGTTGCCTCATTATAAAAATTAGGGAGGTTAAACTGCATTTCTCTTCTAGATCATGCAAAACTGAAAGAAAATCTTGTGAAATGAAGAAATGGTCAGTTTTGTATAAATCCTTAGAGAAACTCTAGACCAGTTATTGGTTGTCACCTGTACGTAGCCATGGTTGGCTTCATGTAATCCCTCATTTTTCAGGGTAAATTCTAGCCTCAGGTAAAGATAGTAAAATCCCATCCTTATTAAGACTACATTTTTCATTGCCTTATTTTTTATCCCAGGTAGACATAGATCCTAGCTTGACTGCATGTTAGTAAAATATATGTAATCACAGCAAATTTGATAATGGAAAAGGTTGGGCAAAGATAGTGTCTTGTCCAAAATCACACAATGACTCAGTAAGCAAGATCCCAATTCCCTTATCTTATTTCAACAGAATAATGGAAAGACTCTTGTAAGATACAATTACTATATACATTATATATCCTAAGTATTATAGACAAACTCAAATAAAAGCATACAATGTTTAGTTGTCAGAGTGACAACCAGAAATGTTAACACTTACTCAACTCCAGTATTCCATGAAACATCCCAGTTCTATGTCAAATGAGTTAGACCTACAATACTTCTATGCTAACCACAACTAGAAAAACTGAAAATAAAAAGGGCATTATATTTTTAAAAGTTTCTGCTGTCTTATGTTTTAGCCAATGACCATATTCTTAATATTCAAAGTCCATGAAAAGAATGCTTACATTGAAATAGCTGTTATTACATGTGAGCTCATTTAGAATGAAAATAGATCAGATGTGACAAACCTCTAAGCAACTACTGTTGTTATAGCCATCACTATGTAATGAAACTGTGTTTTGTTATGATTGACTTAGAAAATCATAAATAGAAACTTTTCAGTTTGAGTATATTAATTCCCTATGCTAACATATAACAAAATTTTTTTCTCACTTCAGCCTAAGAAATGCATTAGTTATCTTCAAATAGACATGTTAATAGCAATGTGATTTCCATTTTCCTTCTTTATCTCTAAATATTTATTAATAAATGCTTAACAAAAAATAAATATTGTTCATTAGTGCATTAATTACCTGGATTTAGTCATATTTCCAGTATACAACCACACTCATTTGAGGTTTGACAAATAAAAAAGACCACTTGGCTTTGTGGAAATGGAATGTAAAATCTACACCAAATAGGGAACTCGTAGGTTTAATTATTATAATTATTTTTTAAAGTCAGATTTCATTTTAAACTATGTTTAAATAGTATTATCAGAACATTCCAAGTTGAAAGATCAAAGAAAAGAAAAATAAGATTAAAATTTTGTCAAATTCTTCTTCATTTCCTGAAGCTCTTTGGTGTCTCCTTAGACTTGATCTAAATTTATAAAACTGTCCAAGCAATGTCCATGCTGAGATCCACCTCAAAATATACAGCATACTAATATGTCACATTCCGAAAGTGATTTAATGATTGGTTTTCTTCAGACTAATTCAGGCAAAGACTGTCCCTTCACTTGCTGTCCTACATATTTTCACAGGACCAGATCCCACCTACAGCTTGGCCTCTAACAGGCAGGTCAATTAAGAAGCTTTCCTTTTAATTGTGGCACTTTTGACCTGCTACTGCTATTTCTCCTGAACTTCCACTAGAATAAATGTTTCAAGTTGTTAAGCAATTTTACATAGACAGTGGTTTAAATAAATACCTTTATAAATAGAACAAAATAATGCATATAATACTTAGAAAAGGAAGAAAATACACATCTAATAAATATTATCATGTCTGATATTCCCTTTTTGGGATCAATAGACAGTAAATGGTACATAGACTCCAATATTTTTTAAAAATAATCATCACCAAAGTACCCTTTGATAGATGACTAAATAAAGAAGCTGTGGTACATACACACGATGGAATAGTACTCAGCTACAAGAAAAGATGAAATACTGCCATTTGGAACAAAATGGATGGACCTTGAGATCATCGTGCTAAACAAAATAAGCCACTCAAAAAACTGAGAACCATATTAACTTCACTCATATGTGGAATATAAAACAGAAAGCAACAAAGAAACAAAAACTCATGGACACAGTCAATAGTTTAGTGGTTACCTGAGGGTGGGTGTGGTGAGGGGTGGAGCCAAACACATGGAAAGAGAACTGACTCTGGATGGTGAACACATAACACAACACAAAAGCTATGTACTATAGAATTGTACACCTGGAACCTAAGTAATTTTTACTTATCAATGTCACCCCACTAAATTTAATAATAAAATCATCACATTTATTTAGAAACTTATTGTAAAGAGAGAATTTTCAGAAATTAGGACCCCAAATCCTAGACTAAAACTTCAATTCAAATAACATTTCTTCTACTCCAACTACATACTCATTATGAAAGGCAGGAGAAGAGTAGACAGAGCAAACAGGAATGGCAAGACAAATGAGTGTAAATTCTCAGAGATTTTACAATCTGGTTATTGAACTAAGACATATATATATAATTTTAAAAGCATAAATAAATAAAAAATAAGTAAAAGACTGGACCTTGTTTGGAAGAAGTAGAGCTTAAACAACCTGAAAAGGCAGTACCTGGACAGGTAGAGAGTATGGAGAAATTTCTAAGTATAATTTGAGTTTTTCCAGGCCTTGCTAAGATTATGGGTACAGATGAGAGCTCATTAATAGAAATAACCTGGATTTCTTAGCCCCAGTGACCTAATGCTAGGCCTCCTTCCTGAAGGGTGTCTGTAAATCCTCAGAGTGTCAATAGCATTCACTCCTGACTTCCACTGGGAAACCCTTCTCCAGGATAGCATAAAGTCACATCACTGTCCCTACTGCTAGGTCCTCAGGGCAAAGACTGTAGGGATGTGGCTCCAAGAGCTGCCTGCCTCTCAGGGTTCACAGTGGCACTGCACTCCCTGGAGTCCTCCTGACGAGAGAGTACATGGAGTCGTCTTCTTCCCACTCTGTAGAAACTTGTTTCAACTAACCACCAACACCACACTCATGAAAACAGCTCCTTCAGCACTGTCTGTGCCCCTCTTCACCAGGCCAGGAATGCCAATATAAAAGACAATCAGCCTGTTCTAAGGATTGTCCCAGGCGATCTCCCAGAGGGCTTTGCTAATTGCTCCCCTCCAGCTTCAGCTAGAGCTTCCAGACAAAGTAACTCCCTATGACCTACCAACTTGTTCATCATGCATGCTCAGACACGGCTTAATCTAACGGGAACCACTGCAAGCAAGAATTAAGCAAGGTATCAAAGCACTCAGGAGATTGGCTTATGTCAAAAGATTTGCAATCATGGCAGACAAGCCTGGTCAAGTAAAATGATCCCTATTGTACATGGTGTTTAATTGTCAGCTAACTGCTGACATGGATTGAGTCTTGACCACTTGTTGCAAAATGATTTATGCAGGTCCTATCAACTGTTCCACAAATAAGAAACAGAGGTTTAGAAAAATTGATTAGAGTCACTCATTTGGTATGTGGTAGAGCAGAGGGTAAAACCAGGTCTAGCTGATGCCAAAGTCCCTGTCATAAAGCACTAGATTATTCCAGTGTTGTGAGGAAATCAGTGAAGGATTATGAGGAAAGCAGGACTGATGAAAGACTGGACCACTGGGAACGATGTGCAAGAAAGACCACAGGGGTACAAAACTAATTTAAATATATAGTTAACCAAGGGCCATGTTGCTTTCATTTCGTGTGAAGTCATGAAAGTTCAGTCCTAATCTACAGCAGTACCTACCCTTTCTCATAGCACTATCAGATTTCCCTGATAAATGAACTAACGCAAGTTACCTGGAATACTAACATTAAATTTCAGTTTTATACACGAAGGTCTCTGTGTTCATTATTTAACAAAAGAGAAATAAGAAAAAAACATTGGTTTATATAATAAAAAACCCTACCGCAAATAACAGAAATTTAGCCAACATGATTAAAAAACATCTTTACACCACTATACACTTACTAGAATGGCCAAAATAAAATAAACAGTACCTAGTGCTGGTGAAGACCCAGAGCAACCTGAATTCTCACAGGTTGCTGGTGAGAATATAAAGTGGTAGAGCCACTATGGAAAATGTTTTGCCAGTTTTTAAGTTAAACATACACTTATCATACACTCCAGCAAAGCTACTCCTAGGTATTGACCCAAGTGAGATAAAAACCTGTGTTCATAAAATAAAGAAGAAAAAAAAACCCTGTATGTAAACATTTATATCAGCTTCACTCACAGTTACCAAAATCTATAAAGACACTACATATCTCTCAAATGAAGAATGAACAAATGGTGGTACATCCATACCATAAAAAAGTACTCAACAACAAAGAAAAACAAACTTCTGGTTGATACATGCAAATGGCTGAATCTCAAATGTTTTCTGCTAATTGAAAGAAGCCAGACCCAAAAGGCTAAATAGTATATGATTCCATTCATTCATATTACATTCTGGAAAAAGCAAAATAAATCAGTGGTGGTCAGGTATTCAGGATGGGGGAGGATTTGACTTTAAAAGAGTAGCATAAGGAAATATTGGGGAAGGGGTGTTGTGTAAATGTTATGTATCCTAATTGTGGTGATGGATCTATGATGCTATGCATTTGCCAACTCACAGAACTGTACACAAATGGGGGATTTTACTATATGTAAATTAAAATAAATTTTGAAATAAAAATGAAACATCTCTCCTACAATTAGGCCTAGGCAAAAGCTTCACATTTTCTAAATATTATAAACATCATTTCACAGAGCACTATCTACAAACAAGATAATGTAACTGAGTATTTAAACTACAAACTAAGCTGTAATTTTTCAAAAAATATATACAAAGCATAAAAACATGCTTATTAAAAGCATAAGTGCTTGGCCAGAATGTAGTTTACCACCTCAGAACAGCTATAAAATGTTAATAGATTTTTATACTTTTCATAAATAAAGTGAAGCAAATTAATGCAAAGTTACCTTTCTGGAAGAAGCTGTCAAACTTTGCACTTTTTGGCCAAAAGAGAATTTGTGACTTCTTGTTATGTTAAATTTAGTACTAATGCCTGGATGTACCACCCCAAATGGGTTGCTTACTATGATAAATACTGTTTCCTAACAAGAAGAAAAAAGGTGGCCTAGGAAGATAAATGCAGGGGATTTAATGCACTCTCTCTGAAACACTGACACATTCCTCTACAAAGAATAATTTAGGATCAACCAGAAGTCAGGCTCAAAATTCCATTACCAGAAAACAATCATCAAAAAATAGATGCAGGGAGTTCCCTGGTGGTGTAGGGGCTAGGCTTCGGCGCCCTCAAGACCGCGGCCTGGGTTCGATTCCCAGTCAGGGAACCACCCCACCCCACCCCAAAATATAGATGTAATTAAATTCAGCAAACATTTATTAAGTATTTACTATATGCCAAGCATTGTGCCAGGCACTAGGTTAAAAGAGTTGAAAAAGAACACATTTGCCTTTAAAGATTGCACAGGTTAGCAGGGGAGAGAGACATAAACAATTATACTTGCACACAATAATTTAAGTGCAATAATAAAAGTATGTGCAGGGTACAAGGATGACCAAAAGAAAAATAGTCTGAGTATCTAAAAAGGAAGGATATGATCCAGATTCTAGGACACCCCTAAAATATGCCCTCCATGATAACTTCAATGCAAACAGGGATAAATAGAAGGCTGCATGGTTTTAAAAGTCCACTCCTTGATATTTACCATTACCCCCATTACAGTTTTGAGAAGATTGAGCATGGCATACCTATACTGTTATATAAGGTCAGACAATTAATTTTGTGAACTCATCCTACAAAAAGTGCTACACACCTCACTGCTGAATATCACTACTGTCACCTTCGAAGTACTCCCCTTGGGAAGCCATGTTCCAGTGCCAGCACCTATTCCACCCTTCAAAGCAACTTTGGAGCTCTTTTTCTGGAATGGCCATCAGAGCTGTCATTGTATCCAAAATCTGATAATGAAGTTTGCAAACTTGCCACCATGCACTTACGTTGGCATCACTGTACAAACAACTCGGTAAGGTGATGTAACCTTGCCATAATCACGATGACAGCTCTGACGGCCATTCCAGAAAGAATTCTAAAATTGCTTTGAAGCGTGAACTAGTCACTGGTGTTGGTGCATAGCTTCCCAAGGGGAGTACTTCAAAGGTGACCGTAGTGATATTCAGCAAAGAGGTATGTAGCACTTTTTCTAGGATGAGTCTGCAAAATTAATTGTCTGACCTCGTATTTATCTCCTTCACTTAGACAATTTTCTAGGTGATGAATTTACCACAGGGAAAGGAATTATATTCTAACAGGTTCCTTTTCTGGCAGGTATAGTCCCCCTCATTAAAACCTAAGATCCCTTGAGACAAACAAAAATAAAAACACAATGACCCAAAATCTATGGGACATAAAGAAAGCAGTGCTAAGAGGAAAATTCATACCAATGTAGGCCTACCTAAAGAAACAATAAAAATCTCAAATAAACAGTATAACTTTACACTTAAGAGAACTAGAAAAATAACAGCAAACAAATCCCAAAGTGAGTACAAGGAAGGAAATAATGAAGATCAGGGCAGAATAAGTGGAAACAAAAGCTAAGAAAAACAATACACAAGATCAATAAAACCAACAGCTGGTTTTTTTTGGAATGATAAACAAAATTGACAAACCTTTAACAATTCCATTTACAACTGCATCAAAAAAAATAAAATACCTACAAATAAATTTAACCAAGGAAGCAAAAAAAAACCTGTATTCAGAAAATGATAAGACATTGAAGAGAAAAATTAGATGCAAACAAGTGAAAACATATACCATGATCATGAATAAGAAGAATTAGTATAGTTAAAATGTTCAAAACTACCTAAAGCAATCTATAGATTCAATACAATCCTTGTCAAAATACCAATGGCATTTTTCACAGAACTAGAACAAATAATCCTAAAATTTATATGGAACCATAACAGACCCCAAACAGCCATGGCAATCCTGAGAAAGAACAAAGTGGAGGTATCACGTTACCCAATATCAAATTATAGTACAAGGCCATAGTAAGCAAAACAGCATAGTACTGGCATGAAAAAAAGACACACAGATGAATGGAATAGAGAGCTCAGAAATAAATTCATGCCAATATGGTCATTTAATCTATGACAAAGGAAGCAAGAATATACTCATACATTGTAAAAGACAGCCTATTCAATAAATGGTGCTGGGGAAAAAAATGAAATTGGACCACCTTTGTATGCCATATACAGAATAAACTCTAAAGGGATTAAATATTTAAATTTAAGGCCTGAAACCATACAACTCCTAGAAGAAAATTTAAGCAGTAAACTCTCATACATTACCATTACTAATACTTTCACTGTTATATCTCCTTGGGTATGGGAAACAAATAAACAAATGGGACTACATCAAACTAAAAGGTTTTTGCTCAGCAAAGGAAACCATCAAAAAAATGAAAAGACATACTACTGAGCGGGAGAAAATATTTGCCAATGATATCTCATAAGAGATTAATATTCAAAATTTATTAAAAACTTATTCAACTCAATACCATAAAAACAAACAAACCAAATAACAAATGGGCAGAGGACCTAAATAGATACATCTCCAAGGAGGACATGCAGATGGCCAGTAGACACATGAAAAGATGCTCAACATCATCAAAGAAATACAAATAAAAACCACAACGAGATATCACCTCACACCTGTCAAAATGGTCATGATTAATAAAGCCACAAACAAGTGTTTGTGAAGATGTGGAGAAAAGGGAACCTTTGTGCACTGTTGGTGAAACTGCATATTGGTGCAATCACTATGGAAAATAATATAGAGATTCCTCAAAAATTAAAAATAGAACTACCTTACGACCAAGCAATTCTACTCCTGGGTATTGATCCAAAGAAATCTAAAACACTAATTCAAAAAGACATATTTACTCTTGTATTTACTACAGTGCTATTCACAATAGCCAAGATATGGAAACAACCAAAGTGCTCATTAATACACAATTGGATTAAAGAAATTGTGATATATATGCAATTGTGATATACAAGAATGACAATGATATCACTCTACCACAAAAAAAGAATGAGATCTTATCATTTGCAACAACATGGATAGGATATTATGGTAAGTGAAATAAGACTGAGAAAGGCAAATACCATATGATCTCTCTTACATGTGGAATCTAAAGAATAGACTAAATGAACACACAAAACAGAAATAGATGCATGGATACCAAGAATAAATTGAAGGTTGCTAGAATGGAGGAGGGTTGGGTGGATGGGTGAGAAAGTTGAAGAGATTAGAAAATATACATTGGTAATTGCAAAATAGTTACAGGAATGTGAAATACAATATGGGAAATATAGTCAATAATATTGTAAAAACTAAGTAAAGTGTAAGATAGATATTAGACTTATTAGGGCAGCGGTTATCAACCTGTGGGTCATGACCCCTTCGGGGGTTGAACGACGCTTTCACAGGGGTCGCCTAAGACCATCGGAAAACACATATTTCCAATGTCTTAGGAACCAAGACACCGCTCCTCTATCCGTCTCCAGGTGGGTCCACCCACACGGAGATGCGCCCACATATGAGTACCTGGTGTGATGAGATCATCGTGCCAACCCCATCACATACACCTCATACAAATACAGGTGTATGTGACAGGGTTGGCGCCATAATGTACTTATGTGGACCAGTCACACATGTGTAGAGAGCAGCTACTAATAATTTTATGGTTGGGGGTCACCACAACATGAGGAACTGTATTAAAGGATCGTGGCATTAGGAAGGTTGAGAACCACTGTATTAGGGGATCACTTCAAAAATTATTTATATGCCTATCCACTACACAATGCACCTAAAACTAGTACAAAATAGTATGAAATGTCAACTATAACCATCCAAATGGGAGAAAATATTTGCAAAATAATGCCCCTGATAAGGGGCTAATATCTAAAATATATAAAGAATTCATACAACTGACCAGCAAAAATACAATCCAATTTAAAAACAGGCAAAGGACTTGAGCAGACATTTCTCCCATGAAGACATACAAACAGCCAACAGATATATGAAAAAATGCTCAACTTCACTAGCTATCAGGCAAATGCAAATCAAAACCACACTGAGATACCACCTCACACAGGTTAGAATGACTATCATCAACAAAACAAAGAATGACAAGTGTTAAAGAAGTTGTGGAGAAAAAGGAACCCTCATACACTGCTGGTGGGAATGTAAATTGGTACAACTACTATGAAAAACAATATAGAATTTCCTCAAAAAATTAAGAATAGAATTACCATATAACCCAGCAATCCCTCTTCTGGTTATCTACCCCCAAACATTGAAAACCTTAGTCTGCAAGGATGTATATATCCCAATGTTCACCACAGTACTGTTCACAGCAGCCAAGTCATGGAAACAATCAAAGGACCCTTTGATAGATGACTGAATAAAGAAGTTGTGGTACATTTACATAATGGAATATTACTCAGCCATCAGAAAAAATGAAATACTGCCATTTGCAACAACACGGATGGACCTGGAGATCATCATGTTAACCAAAATAAGTCAGACAGAAAAAATCAAGAACCATATGACTTTACTTGCATGTGAAATATAAAACTGAAAGTAACAAAGAAACAAAAATTCATGGACAATGTCAATTGTTTAGTGGTTATGTGAGGGTAAGCAGAGAAGCGGGTCATGGAGGAGGTAGGGGGCATCAAATACATAGTGAAGGAAGGAGAACTGACTCTGGGTGGTGAGTATTCAGTACAAAACATAGATGATGTATTACAGCATTATACACCTGGAACCTATGTAATTTTTACGAACCAATGTCACCCCAATAAATTTAACTACACACACACACACACACACACACATATATGCACATGCATACATACATACATACACTCATGGAATGTAAAGTGTATTATAGGGAATATAGTCAATGGTAATTTAATAGCTATGTACAGTGTCTGAAGGGTAGATTTATTGAAGTTATCACTTTGTGAGTATGTAAATGTCTAATCACTATGTTGTATTGTATACCTGAAACTAATAAATAAGTCAGGCAAAAAATTTATTTTCATTTTTTAAATGTTTTCTTTTACTATTGACATTCAATATTATATTCATTTCAGGTATACAGCATAGTGGTTAGACAAAGTTATCCCCTGATAAGTCTGCACCCACTTGACACCACGTATGGTTATTACAGTATTATTGATTATATTCTCTAAACTGTACTTTACATCCCCATGACTGTTTTGTAACCACCAATTTGTATGTCTTAATCCCTTTTTCACCTAGACCCTCACCTCCCATTTCCATATGTCAAATATTAGTTTGTACTGTATGTCTTTGAGTTTGTTTCTGTCTTGTTTGTTTATTTTTTTAGATTTCACATATAAGTGAAATCATATAATATTTATTATTACTAAAATATGGACTTCAATCTACTATCATTAATGGTGAAGGTCACCTTAAGTACATAGCATGATGATAAATTATGTAATGATACTACAAAGCTACTATGATTAGTAAACCTTTTTAATATCTTGCTTATTTCACCTTTATCCCATTATTCTTTACATATGTTGTACTCCATACATTCTATATTATTTCAGTAATACATGTATGTAATTTATAGTGAAGATGGAGTCCCAGGCTTACTCTCCAAGTCACACTGCCCTCTCCCAGTCTACACACCATCATCTGTAGGAGTTAGACAGCCTTGAAGATCTATATGCTCTCTCCCCTCAACATTCAAAGTCTTACAACTTTGGAAAGCATCAAGAATAATTCCATCAAGCTCTTTGTCATTGCAGGAAATAAAAATTTCCAAGGTTGTCTTTTACCATTAGATCTCTCTGTTCTATGTTTCCCTAATCTTGTTCTATCTCCTTATCCACAACCCAAGTTCAGAACCCATTATACTACGTACTTTAGAGATTTTAAAAATCCCTAATATGTTCCATCTCCTCCTGAGTATTATCACCACCTTTTTGCCCTAATGAAAACCCAGCTGAGGGGGTTCCCTGGTGGCGCAGTGACTAGACTTTGGCGCTGTCAACGCCATGGCCTGGGTTCAACTCCCAGCCAGGGAACCACCAAAAAATAAAAAAATAAAACCCAGCTGGAATGAAGAGTGATGTCAGCAAAATGACCACATAGAAATTTCTAACACCCATTCCCTCCCAGGAACATCAATTTGAACAGCTATCTGTGAATAAAAATAGTGAACTAGAATATAGTTTATTTGAAATCATCCAGAGGAATAAAAATAAAACAAAACAAAAGAATGAAAATAAGAACACCTACATGAATTATGAGATATCATTAAAAGAAAATGTACACATTATAAGGGTCTCAGAAAAAGAAGAAAGGGAGAAAGGAGCAGAATAGTCACAAAGCTAATAAATAAACCCAAAATTTTAACCAAAAATAATCTTCTCCATGACATATTGTAATAAAACTAGCAAAATCAAAGACAAAGAAAGAATTTTAAAAGCAGCAAGAGAAAAAAGAAACTCCTCATATATTAAGGGAACCCCCTTCCCATAAGGTTATCAACAGATTTCTCAGTAAAAACGTTGCAGGCCAGGAGATAGTGAGACATTATATTCAAAGTACTGAAAGAAAAAAAATGCCAACCAAAAATACTTTACTCTGCAGAGTTGTCTTTCAGAAACAGAGAGATAAAGACTTTTCCAAACAAACAAAAGGTGATTATCCATCAACTACATCTTGGAAGGTATGTAAGGTTTTTATTGTCACCTAATGAATACAGGGCAGGGATAGTGCTAAAATCCTGCAATGTATAGAACAGCCCTCACAATAAAAAATTATCCAACACTAAAGAAGCATCAATAAGGGCAGATGTTGAAAAACCCTGTCCTAATAAAAAGGATCCTCCTTTATGTCACTAATTAGAAATGCTTTTTTGGCTAACAAAACCTGAAACAAATGGTAGTTAATTTTCCCAAAATCAAATCATAAGGATGACTGCCCACAGTTGAACAGCACTAAGGGCTCATATCCTCAAGGTAATAAGATGGCTGTTACAGCTATAAGCATCATTACCACATTTAAGGAAGATAGTAGGGACAGAGAAGAAAGCAATAGCATTAGCCACATTTTTGTCTTTTATCAGAAAACAAAACCCACTAACATCTCGGTGGGCCAATCTACCTGTAAGGGATTCTGTAGACCAGTGGTTCTCAGCCTTCCTAATGCCGTGACCCTTTAATACAGTTACTCATGTTGTGGTGACCCCCATAAAATTATTTTTGTTGCTACTTCATAACTGTAATTTTGCTGCTGTTATGAATCGTAATGTAAATATCTGATAAGTGTTTTCCGATGGTCTTAGGTGACCCCTGTGAAAGGGTCATTCGACCCCCAAAGGTGTCATGACCCACAGGTTGAGAACCGCTGTTGTAGACAATTTAAAAAGTGGTATTCACTTCTTTAATTGACCCACTGGTTACACATTCTGTTTTACATTGTGCTTTGGTTACACACTAAGTTAGGGAGTAAACAAAGAACCCGGTAAACCAAGTACCCCTCTTTCATTATCAGGTGAGAGACAAACTAAAAAACAATCCATCAGAGACTAACATAGTGAACAATCTTGGAAATCCTCTTCAGGGAACACTTGGGAAAGCAGTTTAATTACAGAGAATAGTCTCAGTTATTGCCAAGAGAAGCCATTCCTAACTAACCTACTGGGGTCTTTTGGTGATATTATAGCCTTGATAAAAGAAATTCAATATATGTCAGAGCTCAGAGATATATATATGTTAGAGCTCACAGGTATGATGCCTTTTGAATCTGTATAAAGCCATCCCAACCAGGAGTGTAAATTCAAGACTCTTTGACTTACAGTTAAATTGAAAGGGGCTTGTTTGCAATCCAGTGCACAGATGAAAGAGCCCTCTCTCTCTAGGGATGCATATATCCTAACCAGTCTAACATACTTTAATTTGGATGTCTGTTTAGAATGTAAACAATACAGACTCAGCTAAACTTTATATAATCCCCAGTAGATGTGATATATTCAGATTTTCAAATGGATCTAAAAAGACTCAACCTCTGTGATTTCTGTTGAAAAGGAAAACTTTTCAACAGAAAGTAAAATGTGTGTATAGCAGTAAGTAGGGAGAAGGAAGAGGGTATCTATTAAGCAGATAATGAGAAGCCAACAAGAGGGACATTCATCAGAATAGGTAAGAGTTGAGACTAGTTGAAGTCTCCCAGGTCTTTTCAGTTTGGTATATCTACAGGTAAATGTCATAAAATGATTTCATATTATAAACTTGAATTTCTCATCTTAATACTTTCCAAATAAAATTTCTTTAAACTGACATTCAATAACTGATTAAAGTACAGGTTCTGGAAAATTCTGGATAAACTATTTTCAAACATTTGAGGTTTACTGAAATCTGTGGTTCAAATTTTGGGTTCTAACAATTCTCTTTCCTCAAAAAAAGCAGTGGCAGATATTGCAGGTTTGGTTCCAGACTACAACAATAAAGTTTCTCAATAAAGTGAGTCATAATCTCTTTGCTGATGGAGGGTCATGCCTTCAATTTGTAAAACACACAACATCTGTGAAGTGCAATAAAGCAAAGCACAATAAAACCCGGTACAACTGTATTTCATAGATCATTTCATGCTCTCTAATACTTATTTATATACTACCATGATAAGTAGAATAAAAGGGCAATTTACTTGAGGAATCTTAGGCTATGAATAGGTAACTGAGCAGTTACAAAATCCATGTCAGATCATGGGCACCTCATGCATTTCTGCTGCCATTTATCATATTCTATTATCATATGCCTGCAATGACAAATGCAGAGCTTCCCAGCTGTATTTATTCCCCAACCTGCATCAACCATTTAAAAAGACCTAAAAATATATATCTAGGGCTTCTGTATATAAGATATGACCTCTTCTGAGAAATGCCACTACATACATAAATACATCCACTATTTTTCCAATATGCTTAAAATTGCAGTATAATACTATATTATTATAAATTCCCTATTAGCATAAACCTGTTCTATTATTTTTAACAATCATTCAAAGGCCACATTTATAATGAAAAAAAGATAAAATTTGGAGCCAGAATACCTGTGTTTCAGTTCTAGTTCCAAGCTTGGGCAAGTCACTTAAAACCATTAAGCCTCAGAAAAAATGGAGATGATATATCCTGCCTGCTTAATTCATAGGACAGCTGTTGATAATTACATGCTATGATCCTCATGAAAGTCCTTAAAAATTGAAAGGCATTATGCAAAGCTATAATTAATATGAGTAAAGACAACTAAGAATATATAATAGCATGTGGGGGGAAAGTGTTGGGAAATAAGGACTGAAAATCTGTTTAGAAATCATCAGTGTGAACATGATAAACAGCAACATGTTTCTTTCCCAAAAGCAAAGCAAGCAACAAGTTCAGAATTTAAAGGATCTTGGTCATCTTTTTAATATGTGACAGGTCCAAATTTAATACAAGCCAACCTGATAAAAAATAAGAAACCCAAGACTTATAGAACTGTTCATCTTAAATGGAGCATAAAATTAATCTGCAGAGAAAACAATACACTATAACAACAGAGACAATATGCCTATTATCAAATTAACCTGATTTCCATACAAGGAAATGTGCCTTTGTACTGTGCTGATGATGAAATAGTAGGAATCTGAGAAGTCTTAGGTACTACTTTCTGGAGATTATATTTTTATTCAGAATGGACCAGAGAAAGTCTAAGAAAATCTAAGGTACAATGTGAGCAATATGAAATTTTTCAATCTATTTAGAAAATCAGAAAAGAATATACCGTAACCTCTGAAAGAGGAATGAAGAAAAGGCAAGTACAACCTTGTCCAAAAATTTATTTAGTGAACAAAGAAGATGCGTAGGGATTAATGGTAACCTTATGAGAGGCAGGGCTGCAAAGCGGCATCTCTGATGTGCTGTATATAAAAGTTAATTCAACAGATATTCATAAGTTAGTAGCTAAAATATTACACTTTGTGGGTGCAGAGGAGTATATGTTATGATCCCTCCCATGCTCATGAAATATTAAAAGACCAATATTTTTTATAGTGAAGGGAAAGTTTCATATACTCAAGCTTTCTAAATGAGTGGTATGCACATTATACCCACAAATGTTTCAACATTTGCTAATGAGTGCCAAGGGCAATCAATAAGGTGACGATAATTTGGAGTGCACAAGAAAGACTTCATGTATAAGTGGAGTCTGAGAGAATCGGTATGGTTCAGGTAGCTGGGAAAGCAACTACTGTAACCAGAGTCAATCACTCATTTTCAATCTTAAAGGGAAATCTTGAAGGGGTTGCTTCCATGTTCATCCTTTTTTTTCCCTCATGACTTTTTAGAGACTCAAGCAAGTTAACATATAGGTCACTAATAAAAATCATGCCAAAAATTAAAATCCTAAAACTTCAGTGTTTTAGAGGTACCAAATAACAAATCCTTTAACCTAACATGAAGCCCGCATTACCATGGTTCTAATGAGTGTCTTTTCCCTGCTTGAATACTTCCCAGAACTCACAGTTTCAGGAAGTGATTAACTCCCAACTCTGTTTCAGAATGTTACAGATATGAATTGGAAGTATCTAAAGTATTTTAGATATACAGACAAATATGTCGATTTCCTGTCCATAAAATAACTGAAAATTCAAGGGGAATGTCTGCACAACATGAAAGACTTTCATGTAAGTTTTAGATTTCAAAGCTGGACAATCTGTAAGGAGACTAAAACTCAGACTTGCCTAAGGTCACAAAGCAATTTAGAAATTCAATCTTCTTCTTAAGATCTTTCCAGTATGGATTAACTGTCCCTTAAAGTCTAATCCAGAGGACTCTATTTGGTGCTCCATGTCAAGAACTAGATGTTTTGTTTCACAGCTCTCTGAAAATAAAATTTAAAAAAGGCTAATAATCTCTTGAGATTTCTTTCCCTTCCTTTATGCACTACAATTCTCTCCTATAAAGCAAGGTCATCGTCTACTACATGTAGCTTAAGGACTGGAAGAGGTTAATTGGAAGCTCTAGCACAAAGCTTTAGCTAAATATACCACCCCCTCCACATACCACCACCCTCCTCCCAGCAGTCTTTCATATAAAAAATAGTACATTTTAACTTCTTTTATCTATGCTCTCTCTGCCTATGGAAATAACATGCAAAACATGCAATAAAAAAAAATTTAAAAAAAAACAAAAACAAAAAACAAAACAAACAAAAAAACATACATATGGAAATTCTACAGATTCACCATTTCCATATAAGCACTTTCAGAAGAGAAGCTACAGGCACTGGGTGCTTTGTAGAATTGAAAATAGAAACATTCATCTCTAGCCCTTCTTGACACGTGAAGCCCTGTCCATCAATCACTGCCCTACTGCCTTGTTTTCCTCTTTTTCTTCTCTGGTGAAATCAATTGGAACGGCATTGCTACCCAGCTGTGAGCTTATCCATCATTTTCACATATTCATTGGAAGCTCTTTGATAACTATTTTAATACTTAAAATTATTACATTAGTTTACTTAAAATAAACCATGTCCAATGACAATAAATCATCCAAAAACCCTTGTCCACAGAAGTTGTTCCATTAACAGTTCATTAGAAGCCAATATTAGTTTCTTTCATACCAACTTTTTAATTTGTTTAAACTAAACATAGTTAAAGAATGGGAGATTTTGTCAGCTATCTGAGTCTCTAAAGTTTTCCAGGATGTTTTGTCTAGTTAATTCTTGAAATGTCTACTAAAAACAGTGCAGTAATTTTCATAATCAAAGGATCCCTGCCAATACAAAACCCAACATACTGAACCATGTTAGTTAGAGTGCTCACATGGCACACTGAAAAAAAATTTTATTTTGATGAAATTTCATTCATCAATTTTCCTATCAATATGTTTTATCAAGTTATCCCATTAATCTTTTAAATGATTTAAAGCAGTGTATAATAAATACATATATAAAATAAAAACTAAAACAAGAATAAACTAAAAATCAACTAATGAATATAAGTGATAGAAACTGTATTAAAAAACCTTAGTTTGTAAGAACCACTATGATCAAGCTCAAGGTTTGGCCATGAGCTTCCTGATGAGCAACACAGCTTTTCTCTTGTGGTAAAAGTGGGCCCATTTGTTTTTTTACTACATACATTTACATGTAAATGCTTTCACAAGGAGACAGTGCCACGTAATGAAAAAAAAAAAAAAACTTTTCACATAAGTCTTGAAAATGCATTCCTTAGTCTTACTATATTTCTTAATAAATTTAACTTCTTTTAATTTTTAATAAATTTAACTTTTTTCAATTTGCCCTTAACTTCTAAGGTACTAAATGCTTTGTCTAAAATATGTTTCTAAACAGGAAGTATAACATTCTCATTCATTTCTTCATTCATTTATTCAACAGAAAGATAAAGGAAGCTAATTTGTTCAGGACCTACCCCAGTTTTATATGCATTATGCCATTTAAATCTTAACAGTAGTCCTGGAGAGAAATTATTACCATGCCCACTTCATGGTTGAGGAAACTAAAGCTCAGAGAAATTAGGTCATATTGATAAAGAGCAGAATTGGGATTTAAACTCATTTGCGTAATTGCAAATTAATATTCTTGCAAGCCTTGGTCGCATAACAATTACTAACTGATAATTTATTTGGCACCAAAAGCCAATTTAAAAGATAGTACAGAATCAGAAACAAACCTAGAATATGGTTCTTGAATTTTAAGGACTTTTTGCTCTACTCAACGTCACTAACCTAACTAGAGCTACGGCAGGTATTTCTTTGAATCAATGATCAGTTAACAATAAATTCAAATACACAATCAGCCAGTAGATATGCACTGTGTTCTACTAAACGGCAGCACCATGCAAAGCACTGAATATAATGAATCAATAATAAACCACTTCTAACATTAAACAGGATGTTCACTAACATCTGAGATACAGGCAATGAAGATACAAAAATACGTTAGATTTTTTTTAACTTTTTCATCCAGACTACTGGAGAATTTCTGTTCCATCTAATGTCACACCAGCTTTCTAAATCGGGATTAATGTTCTAGTACTAAGGACCACTAATTGATTCCTTACTGTTGGCATCATTAAATTCTACAAAATTAAGAAAAATCTATACTTGTGTGAAAAACATTGCTGTTTTGCTCATAATTATTTATATATTTATACATCACCTTGTACCAAAAAGGATATAGAGTGGCTTATAAGGATACATAAAATAAAAATTAGCATAAATTAACAGTTGATTGAAAGAAAAAACAAAGGTGAAGACAAAATTAGTTAGACATCACTGTGGTAAGCCATGTATTTGGCGCCTTCCTTTTTAGTAGTCAACCTCATATACAGGAAAGCTTATTACTTATAAAATTTACAATTCCAAAGAATGTTTTTCATTGCCTAAGTGAAATATAGTTATCCTTGGTATTAAGATGGTTTGGTAATTTCTCCAAAACATCTTTAAAAACATGTGAGCTGATAACTATCTTCATTCATCATTCACACAATATATGCAACAACTTTTCATAGATCTGTTTTTTATTGTTCTGGGGATAAAAGAAAAAGTATTGAGTTATATGTTTATAATATTTTGGATCCTCTAAGAGAAGAGATTACTGTTTAAAACAAATTCCCAAGCCATCCTCTATTACAGAGGCTCCAAGTGCTGGGGGAGCAGGAAAACTAAACTAATAAAAACTCTGAGCCAGAAAGGAAAGGGAAGAAATTCAGGAAGCCTGTATGACCTGGGTCAGGGAAAGAGCTTTCTGGGAGTTCACAGTAGAATAGGAGAAATTCTATAGCTGTTTTATGTGAGAGAGCTTGAAAATGAGAGAATGAGAAAAAATTATTTAAGACAGCTTTTACTGTGTTAAATGCAATTACTGCCCTTTAGCTATCCGATAAGCCAAAATAGTAAAGATTTTAATTTCCTTTCAATTTTGGATGATACTTTGTTGCTTCTTTGAATGTGAAATGCTACCAAAATAAGGCCACGAGATGGCTAGCTTTATGTAGCTTATATTCTAATGACCTCAGTATAGAGTAGCAGCATCCCAGGCCTCCTGTGGTTCCAACCATCTGCCCATTGTCTCACAGTGTACGAGAAGGGACGTCTCCATCTGTCCAGAATTAACTTAGGCAAGAACGATACTTTTTAATTTTTTTTAACCCCAGAAATTTTCATTTAGAAAGTATGAAGAATATGATGGAGAACTTTGAACCAAATACATGTAATTTTTGAAGTGTCTCACATCTTTGTAGAAACCCAGAACATCTCAGTGACCACATATCTGTTAGAGCAGTGGCTTTCTGCCTTCTTTACAAACATTCACAGCATAAAGTTTGCGTTATCACCTTTTGATTATAAAATTTCTTGTGTATATAGTTAGAAACAATAGTTTAAAGGAAGAAATAATAATATACTGGACAATTCTCCAACTCCACACCCCCCTTTCTTGTCCCATGCCCCATTCTTCTAAACCAAGTCTGCAAATGCAACTTAGTATTCTGAACTCCAGGCAGCACCACCCCAGGTCACAACAGCTTTGTCCAAGAACCGAATTCCCACAGAGGTTTTGGCAGCAGGTGTGGTACCAGTGCCAGGTGGGAACACACCCTACAGGGTCTCAAATACAACTTGAGCAGTGTTGGAGGAGAGCAGAAATCTCACAGCCATGCCTTTGCAACAGAACTTAAATATCAATGTGCCTCCAACGTGCACTCGGGGCAGTAATAGGATATTTAAATCTTACACATAATAAAAATACCACCTGACCTGCTTATGTCTTCAAATTATTTTGAAAATGTAAAGGCTAAATGATGAACAAGGCACTCAGCAACTGTAATGCACAATTTAAGTACATGGTAATGTTATAACTAACTTCCAAATTTAAAAATAATTACTAATATAGTGGGTATTGTGTTAACCCTGATGATGGATGCGTACATCACCATGCACTGTGAGGAAGATGCTTCTAAAAATATACAACTTAGTTGGAGACTCTGAACTAAAGCATAGGGAGTTCCTACGTTTTATATCCAGACATTGAATTTCATTTATTTATATTCATTCCTGTTCTCAACTATTGGGAATTCTTCCGAGCAGAACTATTTCCTTACAGAGCCCTTAGATCACACACAGTTCTCGGGCTCCACGGCGCCCTCCACGCCCTTCTTTTCTGCCGTGCTAATGTGCCATCTTCCATCCCTCTCTTGAAATGGCAAAACAGGCCTCCCTTGTTTTCTTCACCTGGAGCTCTGACTTCAGTACTTGTCTGAACTGTGTTGAAGGGCTTCATTAGCAAAAATAGACTGTGAAAAAATATCCCAGTGGAAAATGAGCAAAAGAGAGAGAAAGTGCTGGGGAACATCTTAAAGTACCATAGGAAAAAGATAGAAAAATAAAAAGAGAACTTTTACTCCCAATGGTCTTGGTATATGTTTTGAAAATGTAACAATAATAAAATGTGAGCGGTTTCATTTATTTCTGACTAAAACATTGAGAATAATCAAGGTAGGAAATAATGCCTGTTACTTAACAATCACCTGACTGATACTAATTAACTTAAGGAATCTGGTCACAGCATTAACATGACATTCATATAATGTGAATCTCAAAGCAAACCGTAACATTTTTTTGTTCATTCAAATCTGATTAAAAACATAAAATCTTCACAAGAGCATTTGCTCAGACCTCAGTCCAAAACTGTCACTTTCCCTCCTATCCTCCTTGAAGTCATCAAAGTTATGACCTGCAACAGGAAGCCCATTAACTCAATCAGCATGGGAGGTAGGCTTTGCTGTCAAACAGCATCTCATATCCATGCTGTAAAATACAGAAAATCTTCCATAAAATGGATAGCGGCAAGAGGCATGCTTGCTTTGAAATACGCCCTAGGAATCTTAGCACTACAGAGTACCTGCACAAAGTTAACTTTTTGAAAGGAAAGAGTAATTCTCCAAAATCTTAAAATATTACTTCATAATAATGGCCAAGGTCATCGTGATCTCATGTCATCTTGACTCAGTGAGCTGTTGCATTATAATATCTACATTACAATGATGATTCTCCCCTCTAGGACGTTACTTAACTAGGATTCTGATTACTAACTCAAATAAAAATACAGAGAGACAGAGAGAGAGACAGACAGGCTTATGTGTCAATAAAAAAATTGTTTATAGCAAATGTATTTTGTATTTATTCAAGTTATTTCTAGAGAAAGTATATCCCCTGGGCCAGTGGGTTTTTTTTTTAGCCTTTTTTTAAATTGCTACATAGCTCAGAAGTGCCTTTCATGCTCAGCAGACAAATAACTGATACACTGAAAAGCTATCATAAGAATATAAATTAAAAATTCTATAAAATTTGGCTTGTGTGCCCCCAACATGCCCAAAACATGATATATTATATTATTAGTCATCACCAACAAAAGAGAAATTGAAAGCATTATATTTTAATCCTGATTTTACCAATACCATAGATTTTTCCACCACCATATTTATCATGATACTTATGTGCAGTATTTCTCCAAATATGTATATTTTATTAGCATCTTTTCCTTAAATATGAAAAAAATACAGTTTTTCTTATCATCTAAAAAACTTGTTCAGTAAAAAATATGACCAATTAAAATTTCTTCTCTAAAAATAAAACTAATTCTTAACCATCGACTAATGATACTTAAAGGAATCTCTTTGCAGGCTGACCTCCAAATGGAACATCTCTTTTAGACTACAACACGAAGAGAAACTGATGGGAAAATTTTATGAGATTGTTTGTTAGCCGAGGAAGCGTAAGGGACACCATAGGAAGGAGCAATTTACGATCACTGTCTCCTCCACGTACTTTTAAGCTGTGGACCAGGATCCGAAAGGTGACAGGGGACACACCTCCCAGTAAGTTGAGAATTGAGATAACCAGCTCTAATATAATCAACATGGAACTAATTGTTCCCATACATTTCCTTCACCGTGTTAATACAAAACATCAGCACTACGGTGCTAACAGCCACAGGCAGGGAAGTAGAAGAAGATTTAGATCCAGAACTTTTCCTTAAAGTTGGGTTAGTATATCATAGTAACATCTATATTGGAAAAGTACAAGGAGATCTAGACAGAACCATGATGAACAAGTTTGGGAATCTAAATAGCAGGAAACATTTTCAGATTATAATAACATAGATTCTAAATGGTAAAGTTACATAACAACAATAGCTAAGATTTTATTTGAACATTTACATTAAAGGCACTATCCAATTTAATCCCCCTAACAACCTATGTAGATCAAATTATTTACCTATCTTACGAACAATAAAACAGAGGACTTCAGGGGAACTCAAGGCTACATCTAGTTTAATGGCAGATTCCACAATTCCTGGTTTCCATTTCAGAGCCCCTTCCAATATATCCATATATATATATGAAGTAACACTGAATTTTTAAGACTATTACTGTGCTCAAAACATCAAAAAATTATATAAACACAAATGCCTACATTAACTTATAAACATCAATTACTCAGAAAGGAAATAAAATATATCCGAGGAAGACACAGAATTCAAACTCCATTTCAATGTAGAGAAACAGCATTATATGTTTAAAGTTACTTATTCGATATGACACTGTTCAAGAAAACGTCCAAAATATTTTAAGTATGAAATGAATGTAAATGAACTGTTAAAGAGGGACAAATATCTCTTCTGGTTAAATTTTAGAACATTATTATTAATTTCATAGAAGATTGTCAGTATTTTTCATTAAATGTGTCAATACACAATTGCCACATTAAACTCCCTATACCCTGATCAAAATCTTAAATCATTTTATTGGTAATAAAATTTTCAGTTCTTCACTAAGGCACTAAAGGCCCTCTGTGCTCTGGCCCTTCCTAACTTTTTCAACACCATTTCCTATACTATGATCCAAACACACTGAGTATTTTGTGTTTTTCCACTTTTACAACTTGTTCCTTAAGATTTCTTCCAGGGGAGATAGACTCCATCACTCCTTTTCAAGGCCCAACTGACATACTGCATCCTTTATAGTAGCTTCCCTGACACTGTCAGCTATAAGAGATCTCTTTCTCCAGTAGGGCATCTACCAAAGTTCGAGTGTATGTTTCTGATCATTGTCATACCTCCCTAATAACTATAAGCATCACGGTAATAAAGACTGTTTCAAACTTCTTTGTCTCGCACACTTATTTTAGTATCTTTGATCAAGTGTGTATTCATATAGTCTGCATGTGCTACAGAGGCACAAAAAGTGGAACAATTTATATTCTGATTAAGTCAATTAAACCAAATAAACTTCTAAATATATATACCAAAATTTTCAGGATATCAATAAGAATTTTAACTCTGTGGTGAGGGCTTGTCGTTTATTACTAATTTGTTTCCATAACTAACAATCTATTTTATCACCAACAAATGTTTTGAACCATTAGAAAGTATGAAAAGTAATTCTCCCATATCTTGAAGAGATGTACTTACAAATATTACAAATAACTGATTAAGAAATCAGAAATGATCTTACAGGTACATTTATTTTGACATCCTTTATTGATTATGAGAATAATAAAATGAACTATTATAGGAAACTCATTCCCAATATTAAATCTTGTCCCCCTATAAATAGTACATCTATGGAATGAAAATTTTAGGGCAAAGGTGATAACTGAGATCGTATCACTTTAGTTACAACAGAGGATTCTTTTTTAGATAGAAAACTTATACGTGCTAATAAAGAACACACCACTCAACTTTTAAAAAATAATCCCAAAGTAATATATACAAACAAGTAGATTTTAATGTATGTGCAATTACTATAGGCAGTTATACCACCCTATTATTTACCAAAGTGGTGCTATTAATACGTAATATAATACCCTACAGGGTATTATAAAAATGTAATTTTATTGGGCTTTTCTTTTACCATGATAAACCAAACAGTGTAAATTTCAACCACTTAGAAAAGAACTTCAGAATTGAATTACAGAGAAATTTCAATTAAATTAAAAAAACTGTCAATTAAAAGTCTTTGTTAGCATCATAAATTACTGAAAGCTTATCGAATAACATGACTGGACTACTAAGTGTTATGTTTATATAGATATAAAATTTTCATCTAGACTATGCCTAGGCCAAAACAAAAATTTTAAAACAAATAAAAACAAAACAAAAATACCAACTACTACTGATCATATTAAAATAGTGACATCATAAAACATGCACAGGACAAACACCAGGGATTATCAGGAAGACAAAATGCATAATGAAAATCTAAACAAAGTTAAAACCTGAGGAAAGGGAAGGTATTAAATCAGGGTCTGAGTTGTCAGAGTGAGCTCACCCTACAAAGCCCCTGTAGCCAGGCAGTGTGTTAGATACAGTAAAACAAGAGAAAAGAAACAGCTCTAACAGAAAAGATAAGGTTGTTGCATGTTATAAAGATAATGCTTTGTCCATATACAAGAGAGAAAAAAATACTTTAATGAGAACTGCTAAATCTAATTCACAACCCACTTATTGTATAACCAAGAGAAAAAATATGTTAAATTCTTTATATTTAATCTCTCCATCTGAAATCTTACATATGGTGAATAAAACCAAAATTCCATCCAAATATCAGTATAAGTATAGTTCAACATGAAAGTGTACATCTACACAAAAACTTGTACACAGCATTATTCAGAATGGCCAAAAAGTAGAAATAACCTGTATGTCCATCAACTGATAAATGGATTAACAATATGTATTATATCCATGCAATTGGGTATTACTTGGCAATAAAAAAAGAATAAAGTACTGATCCACGTTACAACACAGATGCTCCTCAAAAGCATTATGTTCAGTGAAGGAAACCAGACAGGAAAGTCCACCATATTATATGATTCCACTCCTATGAAATGTCCAGAAAAGGCAAATCCATAAATACATAAGGTAGACTGATGGCGCTATGGGGCTAGAGGTGAGAACAGACACTAACTGCAAATGGGCGTAGAGGATCATTTGGGGGTGACAGACATGTTTCCAAAATGTGATTCTGATAATAGGCTGCACATCTCTGTAAATTTACTAACATAATTTAACTGTACACTTAAAATAGGTGGCCTTATGGTGCATAAATTATACAGCAATAAAGCTGTCAAAATATAAAGAGTTTAATAATTTAAAAAATAATGTCTTATAAAGCTAAACATATGGCCATCTTCATTAATGAAGACATGAACTGACCGTGCCCTTACATAGTATGTCAGAAAATGCTTAAAACAAATTTACATATGCTGCTTCAGTCAGTTCTCAAAAAATTACATGAGGTGGGGGAGGGTATTATTAGCCCCATTTTGCAAATGAGGAAACTGAAGCTCAAATGTTAAATGACTTTAAGATTCCGTGTCTAATATTTGGAAACTAGGACTAACCAAATATTTGTTCTCCTATACCACACTGTGTCTCCATTCACATAAAATGGAACAATAAATACAGTTAATGGAATAAATCATAAATGGATTATCTTCTAATTAGATGGATAATACTGTAACATGCATCATCCTTGCCTTCAAACCAAAAAGAGTTTTTTTCACTCTTCTATATATGCGTCTAGAGTAATTCTGTCACTAATTGCAAATAAATTAAGCACTTTCTCATATTCAGGGAAAATGATTATCAGCAAAATAATTGGTCCTCAGAAATTTAGAAACCAATGTAATTTTAATCTTTCCTTTGCCAGGGAACATATGGCCAAATGAGATATTCCAGAGTTATGACTCAAATTCTATTCTTTTATAAAAATAACAGTATAGTAGCTATATTTATAAAATACCTTTTCTTAAATTAAGCACATACCGAATGTACTAGTGTTTCTTCAGGGTTAAACGGGATACTTTTAAACAGGGTTAAAAGTCAGTATCAACTAACAAACCAGCAGCATTTTATTCCTACAAATGAAAAGCCATTTAAATCTATTTGTGTAGTTTGTACTTTCAATCCCCTAAAAATTTTAAGAATTAACAAACAATTGTTGTACAAATTATGCATAATAGTATGAATTTTCAAATTATTATTACAATAGTATCTTTAAAAGTATCTAAGTTATAAATTATTTTAAAGTATAGCACAGTACCAAAACTTTGCAGCAGTAAGTTAGTCTAATTGATAACGGAATAGAGATAATTTGTTAGGCTCTTGGACTCATAAGGCATATTTCCTGAGTTCAAATCCCAGCTCTGCCTTTTCTAGCTTCTGTGACTTTGGAAAAATAAGTAAACTTCTCTGTGTTACACCAGAAAACTAAAAGAATATTATTATTATTACATCATAGGAGTTTTAGGAGGATTATATAAACTAATAAGTATAATGCACTTAGCATGCTTCCTGGCATGTAAGTTCTTCATGAGTTAACTATCATTATATTTATTTATTTTCTCAGAATATAAATAGTTTGTTCTACTAAACCAAATGATAAAATAGTTGATTCTCCCCTTCTCATTACTAATGGAGAATAATGTATTACTGAGCTAATGAAACTCAGTGGAAGTTAGTTAATAACTAATAGCTACTTTGTTATTTTAAAGAAAAGACGTTTCAATTCACTTAATATGAAATAGTGGAGTGTGCCACACATATAGTACACAAGTAATTGTCTCTGCTTCATAATGAAATAATGTAACCTTTATAATTTTACAACACTGCCTGATAGCTCCTCTCCACTAAAGGAAGTCCAAGGAGTAGAAAAGAAAGAAGCTGAATTCTTTTCAATCATCTGCATCAAAAGCCATCAATAAAACCTATGGAGTATGTTACATGGATTCACAAGAAAGACAGGTCTTTCACCAGTACTAAAATGAGAGAACTAAAAATCTTGAGATACCACTGCTACTTTGTTACATATTAGCAGTGAGAAAAGTCAGTATAAAATGGAAAACACTGCATCATAAACTCAGCCACGCCTTGCTAACAAATGTCACCCCAATAAGTCTAACAATAAAAATGAATTAAAAAAATAAAAAAAAATAAACTCAGCCACAGAGATTTCCCCTACAATTATAATTTCACAGATAACTCATGAAGTTAATTTATTTCTGCAACAGTAGCTCAGTGGTGTTTTTGTAGACCAACCTGCACCTGCCCTAATATCTTTATAGATCGTATTTGCAAAGTAAACATGCCTCAGGTAGAATATATGTCATCTTCAGAAGACTAACCCCGAGGGCACCTTTCCCATCATCATACAGGGACCACGTGCACCTCTCTACACCCCATGGGCTCTGTGTCTTTAGGGACATTAAGCACTCAATTTACACAACAACACTTGTTTTGGTATCTTTAATAAACTGAACATTGATTTCTTCTTAGATTGCTTACAAATATTAACAAATCATGTTTTTCATCATTAAGTTAAAGAATTTAATCAGATTAACAGACTTTCCTGACACAGGTATTTTCTCCTATGCTTGGTGAATTTTCCAGAGTGACTAAGAAGGTGCTCTGCACGTTACATAAATGGGGGGGGGGTGTATGCTGAACAAATCAATGTATTGATATTGGCAACATCAGAATAAACAGTTTTTTTATACAAATAGATGCAGAAATATAGATGTATTTATGTGTGTCTATGTGTGTTATATCACCAATACTGAGACAAAACATCATGTGCACACTAAGAACACATTATCACTTTTTTGATATTCCTATAAAAAATTTCATAGCCTGAGTCTACATATGAAACATGAGAAAAACCCAAATTGAAGGACATTCTTTCAGATAAGTAGCCTTAAAAAGACAGCAACATCAAATAACACAAGGAAGATCTGAAAGAATCTCCAAGATTAAAGGAGACTAAAGAAACAGAACTCAATGCAGTGTGTGACCCTGGATTGGATCAAGGAT
The DNA here is from genome assembly GCA_004026885.1 of Lyroderma lyra. Lineage (NCBI taxonomy): Eukaryota > Metazoa > Chordata > Mammalia > Chiroptera > Megadermatidae > Lyroderma > Lyroderma lyra. The sequence goes on along the minus strand of PVJL010003410.1, from coordinate 15,164 downwards.
TGTGAAAAGGTAAACAGCCATAATTTGGGAATAAATGACAAAATTTGAACATGTATAGACTCTAATTCAGATAATAGTATTATATCAGTCTTACAATTCCTGATTTTGATAACTATATTCAGGACTATGTCTTCGTTCTTAGAAAATAGGCAATGACATACTTAAGTGTAAAGGAAGATGGTTTTTCCAATTTACTCTCAAAAAGTTCAGAAAGAGAGAATAATAAAGTAATGGTACACTTTAACCTAATATAATGAATGAATGTATATGGGTAAACAAGAGTTCCTTATGCTATTCCTGCAAGTTTTCTCTAATTTTGAAATTATATCAAAATTAAAACTTACCCAAAAATACATTTATCAAAGAGAAATGGAGGAGTCTTCTTTCTGAAATGCCTAGTCATTGAACAAAGAAGAAAAGGTATTTGATCTTTTGAATAAAGCTGATTTCTAATATAACTTAGAAATTCCTGATCTCACACTTCTGGTCAAATTTATTTTGCAAAGTGATATAATACTCCAGGTTACTTTGACTATATTCAGGATGTTTCTTCAGTAAGCTACCAGCAACAATTAAGCTTTACGACGTTTGTGGTAGACATCTGTGTTTTTGCCTGCCAGCACCATTGCGTCCTTCAGGCCCCAGAACCCCCTTTTCCCCTTTAAGCACACTGCCTTTCCCTTACTTTAGGCAATTCCATAAAGGCCCTCGACATACTTTCACCTTACCTTTCTCTGCTCAGTGATGGGCCCAAGACCTGCATCTACCAATCATAACATCTTTGTTCAGGGTTTTATGTGTCCCAGGCAAAGCCGATCTGAGTATCTGATGAGATGTACAAGTATATAGAGGAAAAAGGTCATCGTCAGCCAATAAAAACCAAGAACAATGTAAGCCTGGGACTTCTGGGAGCTCCATTTCTCTACCTAATAAAGAAAGGCAGCCTAAGAACAGGGCAACTCAGAGAAAAGCATAAGTTATTTGGGGTTGTATTCCCAAGACAGAGTCTTATCTAATTCAGAAATAATATACATTGAAGGTTTTGTTGTTATATTTTAATTCAAAACAAGAATGTAAATATTAATTTACTGTCTTATTGCAACTTCTCCCCAACCAAAAGTATCACATAAAGAAATGAGCTAATTACATTGGCAGTACATGAGACAAAATTAACATTACCATGATGATTGATGACGGTATGTATTATTCCCTCAGACCCACAGAACAGATACCTACAAACAATGCCAAGTACAGGACTTAGCACATAATGGGTGTTCAATCAATGTTTGCTGAATGAATGAAGGTTGCAGAAATTCAGCTCTCACAAACAACCATTGTTATCAGAAATGGAGGTGTCTAGAAATAATAACTGATGGAGAACGCACATATCATCTGCCCTTTGAAATACACTCTAAATTTCAGACATAGATCTTTCTTTTATTGAAAAAACATAAATGCTATTCCAGTTAGGAAAATCAGTATATACTCAAAAGGTTATCAGGTCTACGAAATTTGGGTCAAATGCTATTAACCTAGTCAGCTCTAATGAGTGTTCTGTTACTTTCTCCCACCTTTAACCAATTTTCTGTGTGTGTGTGTGACTGATGAGGCACTTTAGGTGAACAGACAGATGGATCCTATTTCTAGACATTTCATATTACTGTTAACATCTATCAACAAGCATTCAGCTCCAATTCAACAATAGATTTTAAAAGATAATAAAATTCTTCAACAAACTTCCAATTCAATGCTTTTGTCATTGTAACAAAATAGCATTGAAGATGAAATGATAGCCGTTTATGACAGGAAAACTGTTGATGAGTTGGGAATTCTCTCCTTGATGATGTATCTAAGATAGATAGATAGATAGATAGATAGATGTATCTACTATCTATCTATCTATCTATCTATCTATCTATCTGGGTGTGTGTATGTGTTTGCTTTTCTTACAAATACCATGAATAAAAATTTCAACAGAAAATAAGCTAATTCATTCCCCTTTTCAAGTGGTTCCTATAATGATACTTCAATTATTAATTTAAAGATAACTGAAGAAAAACTCATGGACGCAGTCAATAGTTTAGTGGTTACATGGGGGGAAGTGGGGAGGGGTGGGAGAAGAGGGAGGGGGAGCCAATACAAGGTGATGGAAAGAGAACTCACACTGGGTGGTGAGCACATAATGCAGCATGTAGACGGTGCACTGTAGGATTGTACACCTGGAACCTATGTAACTCTTGTTAACCAATGTCACCCCAGTAAGTCTAACGATAACAAAAAGATAACTGAAGAATTCTAATTATATAGTATTGAGTAAGATTTCAAGGTACCTGTGTACATTTTCAAATACCTTTCTTTATTATTTTCAGACAACCAATTTCTAAATGCTGTTTTGTTCCAAGACCAAAAAAAATATGATAATCATTATACTTGGTAATTTTCTTCCTAGGACTTAACACAATATAGTAGGTGCTAGAAATACCAAGGCAGATGAGCCACATGCTAGTGAGAAAGGTGAAAAAGTAAGAGGCATCCATAACGTGAACCCTCTGTACTAGAAGTATAGAGAGCAGGCCTGTTGGAGCACAGTTCAGCAGAGAGGCATTCTCTTTGGTGGGAAGGAAGAATGCGGAAACCTCAAGGGGGTGGTGATCAGGCAGAAATAGGGCATTCCTAATTGCATATGAAGACAACAGAGTGTATTCTTGGTTCTGCAAAACTGGAATGCTGCTTCTCTCTGGCCAATGCTGTTCTGTGAATCTTTTTGATGAGAAGAAAACTATTGAAAAAGAGTCTACTAAAGACTTAGTTTTCCTTCATTTTCTATCAAATACAGCAGCAAGCAATGTCCATATATTATTTGTGTTGCCTCTGTCCTCCATCTGAAGATAGGATTCTGAAAGTACCCCAATAGTGTAAAGCCCTGAATCTGGTGTCATTCACTCTGTGATAAGCAGACAGGTCATCTGTTCTCCACAGCTGGGCCACTGGGGCCACAAGTCACCATTCTGAGGTGAAGGGGGACAGAGAGAAGTGTTGTGACCATTTTTATTGCTTTTAGCAGAGTGAAATTATCACCTGATGGGACTTTCTAATCACAATTCCCTTATTTCATGTTCTATTCTGAGGGGTCACTTGTTGCCCATTTTAATTGAAGTATAAGTGACTTACCACATTTATTTCAGGTGTATAACATCCTGATTTGATATTTATACACATTACAAAGTGATCACCACGATAAATCTAGTTACCTTCTGTCACCATACAAGGTTATCACAGTGTTAGTGACTATATTCTCTATGCTATTCAATACTTCATGATTTATTTCTTTTATAACTTTTATAAGTTTTATAACTTTTCTAAGTTTGTACCTCTTAATCCCCTTCACCGACTTTGCCCAACCCCTCACTCTCCTCCCTTATGGCAATCATTACTTTGTTCTCTGCATCTCTGAGTTTGTTTCTGCTTTGTTTTGTTCATTTGTTTCATTTTTGGGATTCCACATATAATTGAAATAATACGGTATTTGTCTTTCTTTGTCTGACTTACTTCATTTAGCATAATAACCTCCAGGTCCATTCATGATCTGGCAAATGGCAAGATTTCATTCTTTTTAATGCTGAGTCATATTCCCATTGTGAGTGTGAGTGTGAGTGTGTGTGTGCGCGCACGTGTACTCATCCCACATCTTCTTTATCTATCAATCTATCCATGGACATTTAGGTTGCTTCTATATCCTGGCTATTATAAATAATGATGCAATGAAAGTAGGGGTGCATATGTCTTTTCAAATTGTGTTTACATTTTCTTCAGATACATAACCAGAAGTGGAATTAGTCGGTCATGAGTTAGCTCTATTTTTAATTATCTGAGGAACCTCCACACCAACTTGCACAGTGGTTGTACCAGTTTGCACTCCCACCAGCAGTGTACAAGTGTTCCTTTCTCTCCACATCCTCTCCAGGGGTATATGTTTTTTATCTTTTTGACAATAGCCATTCTGACAGGTGTGAGAGATTTATGGATACTAATATACTCCTCTATGTTGCAGAGATATATTCTGTTTCTGGGAAGGGCCTTGAAGACCTGGGTGTACATAAGAAATAGGGTCACTCTCTGTTAAGTACATGGCATTATGGAGTATTAACTGGCCCTAAGGAAGATACTTTACCAAAGGTCATAAGGCATGAAACAAATGCATAAATGTTCTAGGACGTGGAATGTTCAGAGATCTGCAGAAGTCCCATGTGGCCAGAACATAGAAGAAATGAGTTGGAAAAGCAGAAAATGATGTTGGAACATTAGGGCTAATTTGCAGGGAGATTTACATTCTGTGATAAGATTATTATGACTTTATCCTGCCAGCAATGGGGAACCTACAACACTTTCAAAGCAGAGAAAAGCAACAATATACTTGGATGACAACCATGGGTAAGAAAGAGAAGACACTGATAGCAAGGGAGACCATTTAACTGGAGAAACATACTAGATCTAAAGGACACAATTAAAATGGTATATTCAACTGTGAGATTTTTCTGCTTAATCAACATAATATTCTAGCTTTGATTTATCTAGACCAGTTTGAAAAAGCATAATCTAAAATGGTATTTCAATTTCCTGGTTCTGTCTACTGATTGGTTAACATTGGGATGTAAAATCTCTCAATTAATGTTTAAGTACTGCATACATGTTTCTTAAAAGAACATTATGCTAAACAAAATAAGACAGAAAAATTCAAGAACCATAAGACTTCACTCAGATGTGGAATATAAAACTGAAAGCAACAACAATAAAAAACTCATGGATACAGTCAATAGTTTAGGGGCTACTTAAGGGCAAGTGGGGAAGGGGTGGGAGCAGAGGGAGGGGGAGCCAAATATACGGTGATGGAAAGAGAACTGACACTGGGTGGTGAACACATAATGTAACATATAGACAATGCACACCTGGAACCTATGTAATTCTTATTAAACAATCTCACCCCAGTAAGTCCAACAATTAAAAAAAAGAAAAGAAAAAGATATGACTAACTTGAAAAAAATTGCTCTCCTTACTGCAGCAACTGAAAAATATCTACAAATAATATAGTGACCAAGTAGGGAAATTAAAACCCACTGTTGGTCTAGAGAGCAGAGTTATCAACTATTGTTTCACGGAAATGCCAAGGGATTCTTAACCAGCACATGAACAACCACCAAAGAGAACATGATGGGAATTTAATTTAATGTTTCATCTGTGGGATGTATTGGTCTTACTGTTCTCCAGTATCAGTGAAGTCTGTGGAGCTTCTGTTATTTCATTGAGCTGTCAAGGACACACAAAAGACCACTCGGAAACTTCCGTTACGGTAACAGCAACCTGCAGCAACTCTAAATTATCTGATCTACTTGAAACATTTTGTCTTCTCTCACTGAGAATGTGTCAAGAAAGAGATAACTTGGAAGAGTAGTTGAACCTCCTCGGAAATTTGTTTGAGGACTTCTTCGCTCCCTTAAATTTTAAGTGTTGTCTCAAACTTGCTTTTTCTAGATACGGCATATATGGAAATATCTCTGAAGGAGAGGAATCATACTGGGAAATGTAGATTCATTATCAGTGATAAAATCCTGTATGTTTATGCTGTTTGAAATGGTTTAATAGTACATAATATATCGAAGTTCATTTACGAGGAAGCACTAAATAGGTAGTTTAGTGAGGGGAGACTAAAAGAAGAAAGCAAGCATTTACTCTAGCAATTCATCTGACTCACTGGCTGAAATTTTGAAAATTTTCAAAGACAAAAACTCCATTTACAAAATGAAAAGTAGACTTTGAAAACTGAATAAATGTCCTGCTCTGGACTGTAATGATAAATTCCCTCTGTAATCTAATTGATGAATAAAGAAATTGCCATTTTGAAGGTAATAAATAGGAGAAATCAATTATAATACCTAGGAGTTAATTTTGTTTTATAATTTGGGTATTAAAAATGCAAGAGTGTATGTGCACTACTGTCATTTTTGCCATAAAATAAAAAGCACTTTCACCAAATTGCCTTATTTATCACCACTTCTTCTGCCCCTGTTTTCCTCTCACTTGAACACCTGGAATACTGGTCCATTTCTCCAAAGAAAAAACTCTTTCCTCTCAAGAAAGTTTTTGTTGCTTTTATTCTAACAGTTATTGTAATTTTCTGCATTATTTTAGGATGAAAAAGTACCTGTATGGTGTAATCAGCTAAAAGCAATTGTGGCCAGAGGCAAACACCCTCACCAGGCACAGGGTAAAATGGGAATCACCCCAGGATGGGGTGGGGGAGGGAATCACCATAATCATCAGCTGGCACCCTATAGTGCTCCCTCTGACCATCGCTTTCTCATTGCAGACTCCTAACCTCATGCAAATGTCTGTATCGTATCATTCCGAACCCCTCTTAACACTGGGAATTGTTATGGACACACAGATAAGGTAAAAGAGTATTGACCAGACACACTTTCTAAACAATTGCGGACTCAAGTTTTCGGGTCCCAGGTCACAGCAGCAATACTCCTGGGAAGAACATCAGTGTCGGCAGGTGGAAGGGAGCAAGGAAAGCTACCTGTCCCCTACAGCAAAGATTCTCACACTTCAGCGTGCATCAGATTAACCTGGAGGACTTGTAAAACGACAGGGATTGCTGAGCCACATCTCATTTTGGATTCAGCAATTCTGGGATGGAGACTGAAATTCTGCATTTTGAACAAGTTTCCATGGGATGTCAACGCTGCTGGTCCACAGACCACACCTGAATTAGCAAGGTTCCTGATATCTCCATAAAAATCACATTTAAGTGTAAGAAAAATGTACAAGTTCATTTAGGAAAATCAGTCTCTGACTTCCAAATGTTAATTCTTTATAGAAAACAACTCCCCCATAAACTACACAAGGGCTGTCTGGAAAAAATTCAGCCATAAATGTCTCTATTGTTCGTATTACATGGATGGACACGTTTGACAGCCCTCATGTATATATATAGGGAATATACATAATTAAAGCTGGAATTTGTGTGACTTTGTAATACTAGTAAGTTTTAAGAAAATCCTAAAACAAAATGCTATTTCATTAGCTAACCAGTTAACACATTCACGATACACTAGGCTGAAATTTTTCAATGTGTAGGAAGAAACTCTGTATTTTTTTCTAGAATTCTTCAGTTATCAAGAGATTGCCAACTTGATTTTTTTAGGGGGGTTGGGGGGGAGAGTAGCTCCCTGGCTGGGAATCGAACCCGGGCCGCGGCGTTGAGCACACCGAAGCCTTAGCCCCTACACCACCAGGGAACCCCCTGCCAACTTGATTTTTAAAATACAGTATTCATTTCTTATCATTTTACTTACTGCAGGGTAACTAATTCTTCATTTATCTAAGATAAATGGACAGGTACCAGGTGGTTTCACATCGTCAGCTCTAAGAAAATTACTGTACACCGCTAATGGTAATAGCCGATGCCATTCTACCGGACTCTCGGTAAGCCCCAGGCATCTTTTGAAGGATGCCCTGGAAGATCCACTAAACTTACTTCCAGAGAAAGTCTGAATAAAATAGGAGTGACGAGGCAAACATACGCTATAGCTAACCAGTTTCTCCAGGGTCCCCCACCTCCCCAAAGTGAGATCTCCATATACAGCTACTCTAGAAATCCACTCTGAGTCCAAGCGCCAAATAAGTTTTGATATTCCAGAACATTCCTAGAGGTAATAATATGCCAGAGGCAGGAAATACTAAAAAGTGCAAGGGTGTGATTAAATATATCATAGTGTTTGGTATCTTTGGATAGCATCCCTGCCTTACTTAAATTCATGAAGTTTTGGCCCCTTCACTTTGTAAAAATTCAAAAAAACATATTACTGCTGAGAAATCCCAGTGCTTTCTCAAGAGCTTCTTTTTCCTCTCAGTGTTTACAGTGGTTATAGATATTTTCTCATATATACATATACTGTTTTATAGAAAGTGGACGAAATAATTAGAATCCAAAATATTCAACCCCATTAGGTTCAGGGTCTCATTATTTCTAAATCAGTGACATGAGCAGGGCAAAACTTGCCCGTGAGTTGGGGGTCTGACAGACTCAAATCCACCCCTTCCCAGCAGCAGTTTGGTACCACCTGTTGAGCTGTCCTCTCCAGACTTCAGGATAGAAGAGGACAATTCTGAGATCTAGGACTGGCAAGACTGGCAGGAAAGTAGTGATGATTACAGAAGACCTCCGCTAGTTGGCTATAGTTCTGTGAGCCTGATCCAAGCAGACTGACCGCAAGGTCCACCATTCACCTCCCTGCTCCTGCAGACAAAGTCTCCCCAACAAATCTCCCTCTTCCCCCCAAATCTCCCTCCCCAGAAATTTAGTCTACCATTTTGAGAACAAGCACTGGGAGGAAAACAGAAGCTAATCACTTATCACATTATATCTAAATAAGAATCCAAAATCAATTAGCATAAACATTCCTACACAGCATTTATGTGGATAAAGATATCAAATATCTCAACTGAGAGCGAGAGCATATAAATGCAGTAGTTCAGAAGTTAACAACTGGCACCCTAGGGTTAATATGGTAAATTAAATGCTCTCATCTAATTGTATCAGTTTGCCTTCATAATTTTGTGGTGCTTTTACTATTTAAAAAATTTTATACTAACTTATAAATAATAAAAGGGAAATCATTTATATACCATTAATGAGTTCAAAATATATAAATGAACAAATCATTTTTAAATAGGCCTAGTAACAGATTTATAGACATGCAAATTAAGAACATATTTTAATAGGCTTTTTCCCAGAGCACAACTATAATAATTGCAGTTGTAAAGAGAAATATGAACACTGTAATATAGCAAAATAAATGAGCAAATATCTAGGGAAATAAATTAATTACTAAAGTAATTTCAGTCAAAGCAGAATAATAGGCAACACTTTACTCCTGCGAATCTCAAATAACATACTCCTTCCAGAATTTGATTATGAGATTTGTTTTTGTCCTTATTGGGATACAGTGATCACACATTAACTCTATGAATTGGCTTTTCCTTTGTGTTTTTCAAGTACTCATTAAATTACTAATGAAAACTTTAGCCCTTCTTCATCGACAGATGTCCTAAATGTCTCAAAATTAACCCCTCAAACTTCTCTCACTTAATTTCATTAAAATAGGTTAAAATGATCTAGTTTGCATATATTTTTCTTTCATACTCTGATATATTCTTAAATCTTTATCATAAAACACTCTCAACACATATAATTGAAATTACAATGTGATCATAATAGTCACAGTGCAATGTTATCAACCCATAAGTAATACTCGCTGTATAAAGATGTTTCAATCCCAGGAGTTGTTTTCTTACAGAGGAGAATGAGAACAGATTAATGATTCCTCAATGTAAGAAACAGAAGGCATTTAGTTACATAGTTACCTAAATAGAACTCATTATTACTAGTAAAACTCATCACCCTTCCAAAATAGTCTTATCATTAGTTATTTCCATTTGTATTTGCTAGAAACAGAGATCTCAAAGTCAACATCAAGAAAAAGTATAAGAACATTCAGACCATAAACAAGTGTGCAAGCTTTCTCCTCCGTGTCAAGACCTTTTTGATGAGGTGAATGGTCTAGCCAACCAAGAAGTGCCCCCTCTCCAAGAGGGGGATGAGAGAATCATCTAGAAAACTATTCTGATAAAAATAATTGTAAATGTCCTCTCAAAGTAGGTAAGTCTAGCAATTTGGTAGCACTCGTTTTTAGTTAGCACCTAAAGAGAAAAAAACAGAACTCTTCTGCAGAAAAAAAGTTACATCTCTAAGAAAATTACCAAGACTTGAAAGATAAAGAAAAATGTTCTCCTGGTATCGCTCCATGATATTTAGTTTAGATGAGAGGAACGTATTATTTTCTCTTGGTTTACACTGCCAAATTTCTTTTCCAAATCCTTTGTATTTCTTTCTCAGATTGCAATGCTAGTCAGTTCCCAGCTCCAGGGACCTCCTATTCTGAAATATTACAAATGTGGCCAAAAATGCAATGTCCTTTATCTGTTGCTTTAGCCACATAATTAAACAATTTACAATTACCCAATTCAGCTCAAGGGGCAATTGTTTCCCAAAAAAAGTACTGAACTAGGAATGTGAAGACCTGGACTGTAGTCTTGGATATATTAATAAATTTACCAGCCATGAAATAAAGGAAGCCTTATTTCAACGCTTAGTCTGTATTTTCACATGTATAAATGATAATGGCTGAATTGGATTAGATGACCTCTTAAAAATCTCCCACAAACAAAACATCAGACCCAGAGAGCTTCACCAGTGAATTCTACATAAGATTTAAGTTTAAGATAATATCAATTCTACACATATTCTTCTAGAAAACAAAAGAGAAGAAAAAACTTCTCACATCATTCTATATTACCCTGATACCAAAATTAGACAAAAAGAAAAGAAATAAAGAAAAACTATGAAACAGAATTCCTTATGAAATTTATAATGGGCTGAATAATGACCCCCCCCAAATGATATGTGTATGTCCTAACCCCCAAAATCTGTGAATATTACTTTATATGGCAAAAGAGTTAATATTATCTTATATGGTAAGTAATGTGATTACATTAAGGATCTGGAGAAAAGGAATTTATCCTGGATTGCTCACGCAGGTCCTACATGCTATCACACGTATCTTTATAAGAGAGAGGCAGATAGAGTTCTGACACAGACACATGGAGAAGAAGGTGATGTGAAGCTGAAGGCAGAGGTTGAAATGACATGGCCACAAGCCAAGATAAACTTGGCACCACCAGAAACTGGAAAAGGCAGACAATGAATTCTTTCCAAGAGCCTCTATAGGGAGTGTGGTCCTGATGACACCCTGAATTTGGACTTGTGGTCTCCAGAACTGAGTGAGAATAAATTTTTCTTTGTTTTGAGTCACTAAGATTATCGGGATTTACTACAGCAGCCCTGGGAAACTATCACAGAAACAGATACTAAAATTAATTTTTATCACAGTATAATTGACATATAACATTATATAGTTTCAGGTGCACAACATAATGATTTGATATTTGTATACATTGTAAAATGATCACAATAAATCTAGTTAACACCTGTCACCATACATAGTTACTAAATTTTTTTTTTCTTGAAATAAGGACTTTTAAGATTTACTCTCTTAGCAACCACCAATCTGTTCTCTGTATCACAGACACTAAAATTCTTAACAGAAGTATATCTGAAAGGAGAATCTTAAATATGGAATAGGGCCCCAGGAAGTATTGAGGAAAGGTGTTGGAGTAGGAGGAGAGGCAGTGAGAACCAAGGAAGCATAAAAATAATATGTGGATATAAATATCAAAGATGAGAGTTAATAATAGTAACAACTTTTATTTATTGAGCACTTACACTGTGTCAGACACTGTTCTAAGAAATTTACATTGAACAATTCCACAACCGTATGAGCTGGTATTGTTACTACCTCCATTTACAGATGCAGGAAATAGGGAACTTACTATCATATGGCTAGTTACGAAAGAAAGGAGGAATTTAACAAAAGCTGATGTGGCTGCCAAGTTCATGCTTTACCATCTAACTCTGATCAGAGAGGCTCACATGCTAGGTAGTGACCAAGAATACTAGGGATCCTGAGTTTGCAGGATTTCCTAGGGAATTAGTCTAAGCAGAATGATGGTAGATGGGCAGACACTATTGAGAATCTATGGAAGCTTTGACTACTGATTGCCCTTCTGGGAGTGTTTTTGTCACTGATGGATGGAGGCTCCAGGCTTTCTGGGTGGTGTCACCTAACTTTTGCTTAATAATGAAGGATCTAGAATTATGTTCTCTGTTCAAGGCTGTTGGAACTCAGACTTTGCTAGGTTGGTTAGACACCAAGATGGCATATCCTAAGATTGGCAGACTGGAGCCTTTCTGGAAGGCAAGGCAAAGGGAATTTAGTGTCTTATCAACTGAAGAGTTATATAAAGTTCTATATAAGAGGAGCAATCCAAAAAAATCCCCAAAAGGGCAAGATCTGAAGAGAAATAAAATGGCCCAATGGACAGAGAGCAGCCCAATGGAGCTGCCAGGCACTACAAAACCTGGTGGTGGTCAGGAACTACCCTCAAATCCCTAAGACGGAGGATTCCAGTAGGTTGGGTCATCTAAGGCCTCTCTCAACCCAGGGCCTTCACGTGGCATACAAGGTCCTTCGTGAGCAGTTACCTCATCTCTCCACATTCATCTTTTACTGAACCGACTGCCCTTCATCCTCCAGCCACACCGAATGGTTTCCGTGTAGGTTCTTAAATGAGTCAAGTTCTCTTCCGCCTCCAGGTCAACACTGTCCCTCTTCCACTATCTTCATCACTCCCACTTCCAACTTTTCTCTAGAAGTTCTTGGTCTTAGATCTCAGGGAGGACATCACTAACTCCAGGAGCCCTTCTTATTAGTTAGGGAGCTCCCCCGTCTTGTGTGCTCCCACAGTACCGTTTGCAGTATCTCTATGACCTTGGGCAGGTCACTCTTCCTCTCCAAGTGTCAGCTTCCAAGTGTGTAAAATGAGGATAGCAATATCTGCCTTGCACAGTCACTGTCAAGATGAAATAAGATCATGTATGTGAACAACTAAACATAACGGTGGGCTCCTTGGATCTGTTCAGTAAGTGGGAACAAAACTGCTCTTCTTGCAGTCATTCTGCTCTTGTTGCACTTACCATATCGCAAAACAATTGTTTCTTTTTCCGCCTTCCCCACTAAACTACAATGAAGGCAGGGAGTAAGTTTTATATTTTGCTGTATGGTCTGTATCAATTACACAGAACTAAGAGTTCAGTGTACTGAATATGTATTGAAATATATAATGTATTAGAGGAATGTGTAATAAAAAAGTATTGAAAAAATGAACACGTGGAAGTTTCTGTTTATGTCATCACCACGCCCTCCTTAGACAGCATTTCCCACATCGGCTCAGGACAGACAGATCTGAATCACCCCTAGCCACGCCACTTCTCTGGATAAAGTAGTTCCAAAACATTATTTTTCCCAAAGTTTAGACTTCTTCATCTATTAGACAGTCAGAATCGCCTGTGATTTCTTACAGCTCCATCTCCAACACACTCTTTCTCACCTCTGAGTTTCCTGCTCAGCCTGAGAACAATCTCCTCAATACACTTTTATAATTTTGACATTTCCATGACATTTTTCTATTGAACCATATATTAGTCTTTCTTGTCTCCCCTATTAATCTGAAACTCCTTCGAGACAGGCATTTGAGTATTTTTTAATACGTTCCTAGAACCTGAAAGAATAAAAGAGCCACAACCTTGGAAAAAGTCAGACTGAAATGGGAATCCTCAGTGTTTGTTACTTAAAAGCTGAGTAGCTGGCATACATTACCTCAACTCTTCATCTCCATTTCCTCATTTGGAAGTTGGCAGTAAAAGCATTAGCATTAAATAAGATAAAATCCATAGCACCTATCACAGTTTCTAGCACATACTAAGAATGACATAAATAGTACTCACAGCGTAGATGCCTAGTAAGTAACAAGGTTATTTCTCCTTCAGGAAAACAGGAAGTTTTCTCAAGATACACATTTTAACTATGTCCAAATTAAACCTAATTTAAATCTGGAAAACATTCCCTATTATTTGCTGAATTGAATATATCGACCATGAACACTTAGGGGGTGCTGTATGTCTACATGTTTGTGTAAGTTCGTCCTAATAAAGAAATTGTTCCTAATATATGTACACCCTGCCTAACAGCTCAGTAATATTCATACCAAAACCCAAGTGAAATCATGGAAATTTAAAGCTGAAACCTAGAAAGCACCTCATTCACCCCTTGGAGAACCTGTTGAGGAACCTGAGGTAGAGAAAGGTCAAGACGTGCTAAGTCCCTGCGGTTAGCATGCCTGGCAGCTGCCTCCCAGGTCTGAAAGAGCACAGTTCCTATCTAAACCCACATTCCTTGATTCTTCAATCTTCTGAATACCTGTCCAATCAGAAAGCAATCATCACAACAGCAGAGGAGTAGGTGGGTATACAGATTACTTTTGGAGCAGTGTGACATTGTGCCTGTTGCTCTGATGTATTGCTACCGGAATCTGCTCTATTTTCTATTACACAAACTACCAATAAAGCATGTCCCTTTGCTACAACATTGCAACGTTCTTAGCTTTTTTGAAGGACTTCTCTCCCTTTCTCTCCTTATTTAACTTTTATTTGTAATTAGTGCTCAAACATGAGGCCTTCCTTTTCTATTAAGTTTTAAACCCAATTTCTATTGAAATTTCAGATGTAATTAAAACTCCTTTATGGCAACAGCTCTGAAGTAAAACCCACTTCATTTTGATCTACAGCACAGACAAACTGGGCATACAGCCATTTTCTCTTCAGCATTTTATTCTTAAGGATTGACTTTGGGAAGGCAATACACAATAAGCTTGAGGCCCAGTAAATGTATTAAGAGGAAAGGGGGTGGGGAGCACTATTAGCTCAAAGTAAAGGTGTCATTCCTGCTTACTGGGCACTTGGCAACTTGGTTAGGATGGGATGTTTATGACCACCACTGCCACCACCTTCAAGGAGAAAACCCTTTGTATGTTGACATATGTAAGGCAAGGATGCCAGAACTACCACTACAGTGAAAAGTTTCATCAGGGCAGGAATTTTTGAATTTTATTTTTTTTTTTCTTTTCTTTTTTTTATTGGGGTGAAATCTGTTAGCAAGGGTTACATAGGTTTCAGGCATACAATTCTACAGTGCACTGTCAACTTGATGTATAATCAGTTTACCACCTAATGTGACTTCTCTTTCCATCACCTTATATTTAGCTTCTCCCCCCTCCTCTCCTACCCCCTCCCCTTTCTCCCCTCCCCAACCAACTTGTCCCCAAATAAACATTAAACTATTGATTTTGTCCATGGGTTATTTGTTTGTTCACTTCTTTTTTTCTTTGCTTTCAGTTTTATATTCCGCATATGAGTGAAGTCATACAGTTCTTTGTTTTTTTCTGTCTGGCTTATTTCACTAAGCATGATGATCTCCAGGTCCATCCATTTTGTCGCAAATGGCAATATTTCATCTTTTCTTATACCTGAGTAATATTCCATTGTGTATATGTACCACAGCTTCTTTATCCAGTCATCTGTCATAGGG